>PVJC01009853.1:0-45049 GCA_004026665.1 Murina feae
CCCTCTGCCCAGCACCTGGACCGGCTGGGAGGCAGCATGAGCATCTAACACCCAGCTCCTCACTCCTGGCTCCTGGCCGATGCTGAGGAAAGCTTGCAGAAGTCCTTGGTGGGGGGTGGGGGGGTTGAGGGGGGATGGGAGCCGGCTTACCGTGTGCTGAGCTGGTTTGAGAGACTGTCAGGGACTGTGGCCCCGAAGCTTGGGGCACTCACACGTGTAGAAAGGATCCTGGCTGTGGGTGGTTTGGTTTGTAAGGAAACGCTGGCCTGGCCGCGCCCTCACTTTCTTATACCCAGATCTCATTCAAATGAGATGGGTTGTCTTAGGCAGTTTCTTTGTGGTTAGTAAATTGTTTAGAGAGTTAAAAGCAGCTGCTTCAGAATGGCCTCCCCATAGGAACTGCACATAGGGGATGGCTTGCATTCGCGGCAGTTCGTGCTTCCAGTGAAGGAGCAGTTAGGGAAGAGGTCAAGTTTGGGAGAAGCCTCTTCCCTCCTTACTAGTAAGTCCTCTAAGTGCCCGAGTCTGGTCCCTTTCTGGAGTTGGAGGATACTCCACCGCCCCTGGCTGGCAGCGAAGCACCTGGTTTCCATGGCTGGGCTTCCTCCGGGACTGCCCACCAGGAGCAGGCTGCACAGTGGGCAAACGGGGCTGTGTTTATTGTTTGTGGACGTTCACTGCTCCTTAGGTCTGAGAAATGCTATGCTTGCTTCTCTCGTGTCTTCTAAGGTGCACCTCTCTGTCACACCATTTCTTCAAATCGCATAGAAAAGGTCTCCACCCGTGGGCTCCGCGGAAATAAAATGAAGCTCGTTTTCACACATCCTTGTGTTGTTGCAGAGATAAATGCCTAGTTTCAAAACAGGCAAACAGATCCAGTGGCTATTGTTACAGACAGCGTAAGAAATATCACAGCCCAGCGGGTGTGGCTCAGCGGTTGAGCCTCGGCCCATGAACCAGGAGGTCACTGTTCAATTCCTGGTCAGGGCACATGCCTGGGTTGCGGGCTCGATCCCCAGTGGGGGGCATGCAGGAGGCAGCTCATCCGTGATTCTCGCTCGTCATTGATGTTTCTATCTCTCCCTCTCCCTTACTCTCTGAAATCAATAAAAAAATATTTTTTTTAAAAAAAAAAAGGAAAAGGATAAGCTAGACAACTGTATATGCACATTTTATTATCTAACTGTTTTATGTACAAGTTCAAGTACTGTGCTCAACTATATGTTCTAAAAAAGATACCATTCATATGATTAACACAAGTTTAAAAATCCACCAGAGAATCCGTAGTCTAGAAGTAAATGTGGCCTTCAGTAACCATGGACAAGTACCTGAACACACATTTTACAGTTTCGCCTGGATCGTTATGGGTCGGGAGGAGACTATTATATTTGAGTAGCAGCAGTTGCTATTCAAAAAAAAAAAATTTTTTTTTTAATTTTACTGTATCATCTTCAGGGACCCTTCACGAAGCGCTGCACTGATTTAAAAGTTAGCCAGTGTCAACAGGCTAAGTAAGGAGACACAGCAAAGAGACAGCCACTGGGCACCCCCCTCCATGCATCGACCTCATCCTCATTACTGACAGGAGAGGGAGAAGTTTGCTAGAAGTGTCCACGTTACCTAGAGTTTCTCTTGCCCGTGTAGACATCAGCACTGGACGTGCACACACTTCATGGGACTGGAGGTCATGGCAGGGAGCCTCCCAGGTCCCAGAGCAGCAGGACCTCCGAGGATCAGGCCTGGCAGAGACCCTGCCTAAGGCCGGCCGGCCCAGGTTCTGCAGTCAGCATTGGACTCCAGTCCCGAGTCTGAGAAGAATGTTGTACATTTGTCTCCAAATATCAACACTCCTCCCTCCAACACGTATTCATTGGCCTGAAAGATGCCTGTGCCCATCCCGGGATCTGCATCGGAAAGGATTCAGGTGCGCGTTGCACAACAAAAGAGGCTCACACACCATAGTCATAAAGCCATCGTTTCCCTAAAATCAACTAATGTTCAGCAGCTCAACTTTCCACTGAGAGAAAAGGAAACTGTTCTTGCATAGTTTACCTTTCGCCTTGTTCAAGCTAGTGACAACTTGATTGTTTATTTGGTTTTGAGAATCTGGGGATCATATTTGCCTACATTAGTGAGCCATTCCTGATTCAGAAGTGCTCTACTTCCAGGACTTAGCGGAGTTCAGTGGCCTCGCAGCAAAGTTCGCTGGAGCAAGATCTCACACAGACCTTCCCCAGCTGGGCATTCCTCGCAGCCCATCCTAAACAGGAACCTTCCTTCCCTAAGCCTCTAGCAGCCTCTTCCCTAAGCTAGGACAGGTGCCACCATCCAGGACTATGCTTTAAGTCCTACCTGAGCTGTGACAAGGCTCAGCTGGAGGTGGGTGAAAGGCGCAGCTCGCATGCTGCCCAGCACAATTGTGGCTTCACCCCCGTTAGGAAACTAGAAATAGAACACGAGGAGCTATTTCTGCTATTAAACCACCAGGACTCAAAGTTTCTTGGGAGATCTGTTTTTTAAAAAATATATTTAATGGGACAAGAATAGCTTACAACTCGAAAGCAGATGGAACACAAAGAAAGTTCTTTTTTTGCCCACATTTTTCTGAAGCAAATTATTTAACCCCGTGGAGCCTGGGGTCCTGTCTGATGGTGCCGGTGTTTGCTCGTCCGTGGGGTGAAGACACTGTTTGCCCTACACGATTGGTGACAGCACATGGAATGCGCTTGGCACAGGGAATCGTGGCCGCCGTTATGTGTCTCTAGGGTAGAACAAAGCTGGGTCCACTCCCAACAAGGAAACTCACCTCAGAGGACGGTGATGTCAGCTTCGTGAGCGTGAATGCAAGTTGGCGACAGCCAGCTCCCGGCCCCCTGGGACGCTTTTTATCTTTTCTCCGGCAGTTGCATTGTTCCTCTTCTGCTAGCTGGGTGGAAGGTCTGAGACACCCTTCCACTCCCAGATAAGGCTATTGTGTCATGTGTTTTCCCAGGATGGGTGGGTGGCCCGGCCTTTGTGGATGGGGTCTGCTTGGCACATCAATCTGAGAATATCTGGGAAGTGGACGCTCGTGAAAGGCCTCCCTGCCTCGATGAGTCTGCTGGGCACCTGGGCCGTGGGCACTGTCCCAGCCCAGGCAGCTCCCAAAGGACACCATGAGGGAAGGGCTCCTGGGCTCCTGGGTCCTCGCATGTTAGACTGACAGCTGATTGTAGTTTTAATCTAATAAGTCTCTCCTCTGCCCCTCCAATTTTTTTTTTAAATGTATCTGTTGTTTTGCATTCATCTCAAATAAACAAAAACTAACTTCCATCAAGAAAAGAAAGCCCGGCTGCCATGACTCAGTGGTTGAGCGTCCATCTATGAACCAGGAGGTCATGGTTCAATTCCCAGTCAGGGCACAGGCCCCAGTTGTGGGCTTAATCCCCAGTAGGGGGCGTGCAGGAGGCAGCCATCAATGAGTCTCTCTGGTCATTGATGTTTCTCCCTTTCCCTCTCCCGTCCTCTCTGAAATATATATATGAAGAAAAAAAAGAACCAGAAACAGCACCGATAGAGATGAAGGTGATTTCTGCAGGCTGACTTGGGGGAGAACAGGAAGTCTCTTGTCCCCTGTAGCCCAGGGGGAGCGGCCTTTTGTGGAGCGGTGAGGAGTGGTGTGATGTCCTCCTGTTAGAATCTCAGAGGGCAGAGTGTCGGAGTTGAAGGGAGCCTGAAGGGTCACCTGACCCCGGGGCGCCTCCTTGGCTGTGAGCTGCTGAAATTACAGGCCCCGTCCCAGCACAGCGCAGTATCTTTCCCTCAGATTTGCAAAGAGCTTGGTAACCCTCCAGCACTAAGGACCCACCTTATTCATGAAGAAATGACAACCAAGGGACCGTACAAAGCCATGCGAGCAGGAGGAGCACCGCTCTGTGCTGACCACGTGGCCAGTCCACTCAGACGCCCCGTCATGACAGCGCAGCATTGGGGCGCAAGAAGCAAGTGAGAACTGGGGGCCAACGTTTCGTTTCCTTTTTCTGTGTTCCCAATTCTTCCTGTACCAAATTACACACTCGGTTTTTAAATTTTTGCTTTTTAAAACTTTTGACCTGGAATCGTCACTCTTGAATTGAGTTTGCACTGACTTTAAGGAGGTGTCTGACCTGGGGAAGCTAGGCAAAGTCAGAGCTCACCGGGAAGAGTGATAATGGATAATGTCAGCTGCGGGCAGTGCTGCCTTTCCTTATCAGGAGACGGGGGTCATTCCATTGACCTACCTCGTGGTGTGTGAGCTGTAATGACCGGAAGCCCGTGTCACTAAAACACAGGACATGGTGGGGGCTTTGGAACTGCCAAGCACGCGCACACACACTGTGGTCCCTTCTCCTGACACCACAGACGTCTCCACCAGCTTCGCTGGCCGTCCCCGCGGCTCACGGCGGCCCTGCTGTCGCCGAAACAAAGGCCGGTGTTGCCAGCTTTCGGGCGTGTTTCTGATTTAAAAGCTTCCTGCTTATCACCTTCCCTTTTAAGCTTTCCACCCAGGGCCGCTGGAGGACGCGATGAGCCACGGCTTCTGTTCACCTTCGGGCCCTTCTCGGCCTTGCTGGGTCCCCCGAGGAAGGTGGGAAAGTGCAGACTGTCCCCGTCACAGCCCGTCCTCCCAGGAAGGCAGGCCCAGCCTGTCCCCGGGTGCCCTCTTCACCCACTGCTTCCCCGACACACCGCGCAGTCCCACCCCTAAAGGCTGGGAGCCTGGCTCTGCAGGGAGCGGCCCCCCGACATGGGCAACATCTAGACCCCTCCGGAAGGTTCTGCACATCCTCCATGCGCACCCGTGATTCCCGAGGAAGTTCGGGAGTCAGAGGCACTTTGAATGGTCAACAGGGCGAGCCTGAAGAAGGTCGCGCAGCCATCCCTGGGCTGAGGGGCACTTTCCTGACGTTCTCATGGCCGCAGGTCGCACCTGCCCATCCACATGTCCTTCATGGCAAAGGAGGGCACGTCCGTCCCCACCTGGGGCCACGGGCTCGGCCCGCGTCAGTCACGAGCATTGAAAGGTCTTGTTAGATCACAAAACTCCTGCTTGGTCATAAAAAGTAGGGACTCTATTCCAACATTAAATCCGCAGTCACGGTTTATAGATCAGACTACCTGACTCTGTGACGACACCTCCTCCGTCTTCAAATGAATGAGGCTGCAGGGGATGCCCAGTGTTTGCCCTCTGATGTCCCCACCGTGGGCTTGTGGAGCCTGGCGCTGAGCCCTCTCAGGTGCTGGGGCAGGTCCCGGGGAAGCGCCAGGCTGCTTGCAAAGTGGTCCCCGCGCCACCCCACCTGGCCTTCCTGTGCTGGGTATTTTCCCAGCACCCACTGTTTAACCTCTTAGAAAGGGAGGGCGTTGTCTTCCTGCTTCTTTTTCCTTCCCGTTTTCCCAAAGATCTTCAAATCTTGCGGCCCCTCCCGCCAGCCTCCCAGTGAGTGGGCAGAGACGGACCGTGACACCCAGTGAACAAACTGACACGTGGGAGACTCGGAGCTGGAAGTGGGCGCCCGCCGTCTCCCACCGGTGGCCGCGTTACAAAGGGCGCCCATCGTCTCTGCCGGTGCCAGGGAACTGTGGGGATAGCACAGACCCAAACGGGAAGTGCTCCCCGCACCCCTGCAGTCGGGAAGGGGCCCCGGGCCAGCGTGCGGTTGAACTGTGGGAATCGGGCAGCGGCTAACGGGCTGTGGCCGGCTCTGCTGCTCCAGGCGTCAGAGGCGCACCCCTCTCAGAAGTTCGCGGTTGCTACTGTTTTAACTTAGCCGTCGATGACTCCAATGGGAGTGGAAACCCTAGAAAAAAATACCTGTTACTTTTTTAAGCGGCGTTTCACCCTCATCTAAGGTCTTATAAATATCCACTGGAGGAGCACTCAGATGGTGCTCACCAGCATGTCCTGTGGGCTGGGCCCTGCTGCCTCCCCTGCTTAATTCTCTTCATACCTTCCCGGGTGAATTCTCACATCGCCCCCTTTTGCAGGTGGCTTACGGGGTCACACAGCTGCGAAGGGGCAGAGCCAGCATCCAAACCCTGCCCCTCTCACCCCTGACTCCGGGGTCTCCCTCTTGACCATGCCACACCCACACCCACACCCACACCCACACCCACACCTCTCTGTGGAGGAAGCTTGCCTTCCTTCCAGATAAGGAACAGTATCTAAAACTAACAGCTCAAAGCAGAACTCTGGACCCGCATTGTTTATCTTTCCGGGTGCGAGTGTGTTTCCAGCTTTTGTTGTTTTGTGTTTAGGGAACGCGTTTAGTGGGGCGCTGTGTTTCCTTTTCTGCTGGATGTCATCTTGTCTCTTAGGAGTTAGAGTTATTCCTAAGGAGAAGATATATTTCCATCCGTAATTTAGCCAGCATGTCTTCTGGATTCGTTGTTTTTCTTGCTTTTAGCTCCTGAAGCTGGAGCTGCTGTGCTAGTAACCAATTCATACCAATGCAGTTTCCAACGTCTTAATCAAGGCTTCCCCCAGAGGGCGCTCCTTGCAAGCCTTAGATTTATTCAGTTCTCTCGGGCTTGAAACTGTGTTTTAAAACATGTTTTCAGGGAATGGATTGCAGTCCTGTATGAGCAGAGAGGAAATTCTTGGAGGAGGCATCAGGAAACAAAATAACGTTCAGGAATTTCAATTCTTAGGATGGAGACCATGAAAATGCAGGGATTTGGATTCTGTAAAAATTACTATAAAGACAACTTAAAGAAAAACTTGCCTAATTCTTGTAGTGTGTAGAACCATAGCATTAGAGGCCTCTAAGACAGGGAGGATTGTCTTTTCCTATTGGAAAGGACTTCGGGGCCGGGGGGGTGGGGGCGGTGTGTGTGTGGAACCTCCTCAGTAACTGATGCCATAGTTTTATGTACGGATACAGTGTCCTGAAGTAGGGAGTGTTAGAACTTTTGCTTCTATTCTTTATAAAGCCATATTAGCTCTTCTGAAGAAAATGAGGAGAGACACAGTGAAAAGGGCAGAAGAGCAATGAGACTAAAATTCTAAAAAAAAAAATTAATTATTCCAGAAAAAGGAAAGAGAGAAACAGAGAAATTTAAAAAAAATAATAAGAAAAGATTCAGATGGGACAAATAGAAAACAAATCAGAGTTGCAGACTCATCTAACCACACCAATAATTAACATTAAATACTTCAATTTAAAGGCAGAGATTGTTGGACTAGATAAAAAGAAAGACCCCAATGGTAGGCTGACTTTAAATATACATATAGGTGGGTCGAAGGTAAAAAGATGGAGTGAAGATGTCATGGACACAGTATGCTTTAGGAAGCTGGAGTGGCCACACTAACATGAGATGAAATAGACCTCAGGAGGATGAATATAACCAGAGATAAAGAGGCAGTTCTCCAGGAACACCTTCATAGCGATCATAAATCCATATATGCTTAGTAACAGAGCGTAAAAGACATGAAGCAACTATCAACAGAATTTAAGGGAGTAGTAAACAAATCTATAGTCACAGTTGGAGATTTTTTAAAAATATATTTTATTGATTTTTTACAGAGAGGAAGGAAGAGGGATACAGAGTTAGAAACATCGATGAGAGAGAAACATTGATCAGCTGCCTCCTGCACATCCCCTACTGGGGATGTGCCCGCAACCAAGGTACATGGCTTTGACCAGAATCGAACCTGGGAGCCTTCAGTCTGCAGGCCGACACTCTATCCACTGAGCCAAACCATCCAGGGCTCACAGTTGGAGATTTTAACATCCCTCTGTCAGCAGCTGATAAAGCTAAACATGCCTGGGTTGTGAGCTTTATCCTCAGTAGGAGGCCGGAGGCAGTCAGTCAATGATTCTCTCCCATCATTGATGTTTTTATCCCTTTCTCCCTCTCCCTTCCTCTCTCTGAAATCAGTAAAAAATATTTTTTTAACAAGGCATTTCCATTCATCTAGATTGGCCATCCACCAGGGAATGAGATGGTGTCAGCCAGCACGTACTCTGCTCAAGACAGGTTTCTATTGGATTTTCTTGGCTAATGAAGCAGCCGCCATCTCAGCATCCTTTGTCCCCGAGGACGCCCTGAGATGGATTATAATTGCTGTGCGAGGGAACCTGAAGTCTGTACCGTGGCACGGGAGCCACGGAGAAGTCCCTCTTCACCCACACACTTGAGATCAACCCCGCAGTCTACACGGGATGAGTTTCTGGTGAGCAGACTAAATTGCTTCTGCCCAGATGAGGCGAGGCCCCTTTCCCCAAGGAGCCTTTTGTAAGGACTGGAACACCAGGCTGTCGGAGACCTGGGCTCCTTCAAGGGCCCTTGTGCTCAGAGTTTGATTATGCTGATGAGCCCTTGAGCTGGAGATAGAGAGTCTTACCTATACAGCTAAGTGCCACTTAAAATCAAAGCCCCCTTTTTATCTTTCAGCCACTCACTTCAAGACCAAATTGTGTTGTGCTAAGAGCTGCCTAATGGGATTATCGCATCTCCAGGGGTGGCCTTCTCCTCTGGGCCCCTCTCTCGCCCTGTCACTTACCAACTCTCAGCCTAGCCGTCTCCTGAGAAGGGAATTTTCCACTTCAGTTTGTCCAGCCTGCAGAAATAATGGATTAGAAGATTGTGGATACTCTGTCAGGATAATGTAGAGTAGTTGTTTTTGGCTAAAGCATCTTATGTTTCTGTATCAGTTGAGATACCTGTGGTTGTGGAGACTGGACCCTCTGGGCTGGTCTGAAAGCCATTCTTATTTCTAAGGTAAGAGCATGAAAGAAGAGCTTTGCACTAAGAAGACTCTTAGGTCCACTTAAGCCTCGTTTCCCTTATTTTCTAAACTAAGAGGAGCTGGAACATAGAGCTATTATCCATCTCTCGAAACAGGCGGCACAGGGCATACAAACTCAGTTTGCACCACGGAGTCCATTTGAAGATGGGCACCTGCTCAGTGATGGGGAGGAAACATCCAAGGGGAATGCTGATCTGCTGTCGTTGGCCAGAGAAAGACCTTCTACGATGTACAGTATGAACAGGCAGCTGGTTTCCAATGAGCTTTTATCTGTAGACAGTGACACACCCAACCCCACCCGGAGCAGGAGAAAGTCAGGAAAACACGAGGGGCCCCTCTGTGGAAAAGAGATAAGACCGACCACTCAGCTGGTCTGTGAGTCACTCCACTCCCAAGTCAGGGCTTTTATTTTTAGAATCAAAGTTGTGAGAAGGACCATTTTTTGTTTCTTTTGTACAGTGCATTTTGTGCCTATTGCTCTTTCCATCTGGCGTCCTCTGATAGGCTAGTGACTCTCCCTGATACCAAAGAAAGCCTCGGAGTGACCCTCACACCCTCGCTGGCCCCCGGGGCAGGGCCCCCAGTGGAATATGGCATTTTCTGTTTTGTTAGAACATGAAAGAAGGACTTATCACTCCAGGCCCCTGGAAAGCCCAACCACTTCCCCCGGACTTTCTTTACTGCAGGCGAGGTGGGAGTTATGGTATCACTTCACAAATCATCCACTAAACCCTCCACCTTAGTTACTTCTCTTCTAATGATTTAATTATGTCCTTGGAGCCTACTTATTTATATACAGGGATGGGCAAAAGTAGATTTAGAGTTGTGATACAAATAAATAACATGATAATTATAATCCAAGAATAAACGCTTTTGCCCTGGCGGGGTACCTCGGTTGGTTAGAGCATTGTCCCCATATGCCAAGGTTGTGGGTTCGATTCCCAGGCAGGGCACTTACAAGAATCAGCCAATGACTGCATAAATAAGTGGAACAACAAATTGATGTTTCTCTTTCTCTCTCTCTCTAAAAAAATTTTTTTTCCAATAAAATTGGAAAAAATAAACTTCCGTGTACTCACAACTGTAAATCTACTTTTGCCCACCCCTATAGAGTAGATGTACTAGTAAGAAAGAAGGAAAAGATGGACATTTTTTCTCCTCTTTCCCTTCAATTGTTGAACAAATTGGTAATCGTGGCGTTTAGTGGAAAGAGAAATGAGGACTTGAGTCCAGGAGGCCACTAGGTCTTCATTTCGTGGCCTTGGCCTACGAGTGTCGTCTGAGACTGTCTCCTCGCCCGTGGCCCTCCTGAGGTTGCGTGAGGGGGACACTCGTGTAGGTGAGAGGCTGAGAGGGGCAAAGGCTCCACAGACGGCAGCATCCTGGCTCCCTCGTCTTAGCTACCACCTGGAGCTGTTCTCCCTCTACCGGAGGCCTTCTCGTCACCTGCTTTCTTCCCCCGATTGCAGGCTGTTGTTCCTACCGTCGCATCTCCCTTCTTCTTTTTTCACCAGACTGGCTAGCGATTATGGTTTTCATTACTTACCAGGCACTCAAGCTTTCAATACGAAACTCTTTGTCTTTAAAACTCTCTGTAAACATTTCACGGCACCTGCTTTTTCGGAGGAGTTCTTGGGCCCCACACGGACGTTTTCTAACCTTCGTGTTGCAGCTTTGCATTCGATACCGATACCAAGAACCAGGCATTTGCGTTTTCTGGGAACTGGAGCTGATGGAGAGACTGAAGGCACCTCCTCCTCCCACTCCCTCTCCTGGGCACTGGGGGCCTCCGCCTTCCCCGCCCTCAGCCCAGCCCCGCCTGCCGCCGCCTCCTGCCACAAACTAATGCCCTCTGGACTTCAAAGCTCCATTTTTATTTATTTGTTTATTTATTTTAGCTCCCAATGAAAGTCCCCTTGAAAAGGCTTTAGGAACTGACTGTAAGACACCAGGCTGGAAAGCAGCAGTGCCCCACAGTGTTCTCTCCCCCACGCCTGAGGCTGGGTGGCCCGATTCTCCTTTTGAGGCTATGTCTCATTGATGTAATTCTGAAACAATTTGAAACCCACAGATTAAGAACATGTGTTTCTCCATGTCACATGTTGGGAGAGACTTGGGCTCATTCTGAAATCTATATTGAAGAATGTCTTAAAGCCAAATTGCAGCTTCCCAGCTATATCAGCTACAGCTTATGTGGCGTCTGAGCACGGTGACCAAGTCAGAGCAAAGGCCCATCCAGCCTAGACTCAGTCCCTGGCAAGGCCTCGGGGTCTTTGCGGCTGTGCAGGAAGGTGGGTTGCGGGCGGCGGGGCGGCGGGCGGAGGTTGTGTAAGGTGGAGACACATGACCCCTCTCAGATTCAGGCTGCCAGCCGTGCTCCTCAGGGTGAGGCTGCCAGCGTGCCCTCTGCTCGCTCCTTCCTCATTCCTTTATGCCTTGTTACACTTTACCTGCTACCTCTTGGGACGTGTTTCATATTTTCATTATCTACGGCAGTGCGGTACTTCCTCTTTTTGTCCTAAAATCGCCTCTTGCAAGCTTCAAGGAGTGCCCTCTGCCTTCGGGACTGGGATGCGAGGATTCCATTGGCATTTCCTCCCCTCCGTTCCACTTGATCCCGGGGCCTCGATGGTATCTGCTCAGCCTTTATCTGTCGGGACTGAGAAAGCTCATTTGGGATCAGAAAAATGGAATTTATTTACTTTTTTTTTTTTTTTTTAAGAAAATGGACATTTCTCCAAAGCCCTTCCTCCGTGAGCCACATCCTGTCTGAGCCAGGGTGCAGTGTGTTCACGGCGGAAATGCAGGTCCACGTTGTGGGCCTGCGGTCAAAGGGTTAAGCGTCCGGGTCCGGACAGCTTGAGCAGAAGGGAAAAGCAGAACCGATCCAAAACACATAAGATCCAAAACACATAACGTATCCTCCAACGTAAGCCAGGCTCGCCCCTCGTAATGGGTCGCTGCAGACTCGCCAGATCCTGCAGCCAGCCAGTCAATCGTGCCCATATGGTAAAACTTATCAGACCGCGCAGCGTCTGCGGCAATATGATTTTCATTACATGCCGATCGGGTGCTGGCCCAACGCGCCGGGACTGAATAAAGTTAAACACAAGCCTTTTTATAACGGAGCCAGGCAGCGGTTGGGATGTATGCAGACGACTGCCTGGGCCGTGGGAGGAGGGTGTGTTTTGGGGGATCTCCGGGGGCGGGCTCAGACTCATCTTCCAATGGGGGGGAGGGGGACAGTTGTTTATCTGGAAGGGAGGAGTTTACAGAAACGGTGATTCCGCTACTTTTGAAGCTGACACTCGTGCTGGTGCTCACACCTTGCTCCTCGCATCCTCCCTGGCCCTGAGTAGGCTTGTCCCGAAAGAGGAAATTGCTGCCCTCGCTGGTTTGGCTCAGTGGATAGAGTGTCGGTCCGCACACTGAAAGGTCCTGGGTTCGATTCCGGTCAAAGGCACACACCTTGGCTGCAGGTTCGCCGTTGTGTGCAGGAGACAGCCAATCGACGAGCCTCTCTCACATTGATATTTCTCCCCCTCCCTTCCACTCTCTCTAAAAAAATCAATGGAAAAACATCCTCAGGTGAGGATTAACAACAACCACCAAAAAAAGGAGATTGCTCTTGGGGATAAGGCCAGATTCGGTTTGGAAGGCTGGGGTCTGCCAGGGCGGACTGGTCATTTGGAAAATTTTCTTTGCTTTCTAACCAGACTGCCTTTGTCTGAGCTCTCGTTTCCCTGAAGTTTATTTGGCAGAATGACCTCAAAATTGTGCTGCCTAACTTCCTAACCTCCAGACGGCTTTCCTCGCGGAGTGTCTTTCGGGGAAGCCACCGGAATTCAGCTTCCTCTTCTGTGAAGCGCAGGTGTGCTCTCCAGAGCCCACTTGTCGGAGGGCTGCCCTGGCCGGGCCGCAGGCCCTGCTAGCAGCTGCTGTGGCCTCCAGGGCCCCTGTCCTGCAGAGTTGCAATGGCACCCTGTTGTGTGGAGCCTGTCCATCAGATCGTTTCAGGGACCAGGCAAGCCCTAATCGATGCCTTGCGGGGGAGGGTGTGCCTGGGATTGAACTAAAGGGCAGGCTGCCGAATGGATAGGCATGGAACCACGGTTCTCCCCTGGGGATCGTGGGGAAGGAAGTGGAGTGACCAGGGCCCCCCAGGGTCGTGGGGGTGAGAGGTGACCTGCAGGACCCACCCCAGTTGGTGGGAAAGAAACACTCTCCCGTCTCCGCTGCCTGTGGCTGCCTGAGCAGCAGCGATTTCCACCTGCTCCTCAGCCCCTGGGCCGACTGGGTGGCAGCCTCAGTGGTGGGAAGTGTCTGTCCATGCCAGTCTGTCCCTTTGTGAATATTCCCCGCACGGATGCTAATCTGCAGAGATGCGTATATACTTTGGGCTTTTGGGCGCCATGATTTTTTTGGGGAAAGGTACCAATTTTAACCTAAAGGGAGTTCTGGGCTAGTTCATTGACTTGGTTACCTCCCTCTGGGGGCCTGGCTCTCTCTGGCTTTAGTTCCCAGTGGTACCCCATGGCTCCTTACAATACAGGCTGCCCTCGCTCGATGTAGCAGAATGCACAGACACTCACAGAAACGATTGCTGTGCCACGTAAGAATGTGATTCAGCAGAGGCGCGCACCGAGAATATGTTGGCAGCCCTAAACCAGGGCAGATAACCATGCCCAGGAGCAGGAGGGAAGGCCTCTGGGAGGGCAGACACCAGGCAGAGCTCTGAAGGATGAGCAGGGGTTTGCTGGGCAGACACAGGGAGGGCGTCCCAAACACTGCGGAGGAAGATATGCAGGCATCAAGTCCTGGCACCGCCTTGGGTAGCAAAAAATTCAGCGCGGCTGGAACACAGCAACAACGGGCGCGTGGGACTTCCCCGGCGATGCGACTGCTGGGCCCAGTTGGGGCCCAATCGCAGTCCCCGCGGTCCGTGATGTGTTGATATGTCCGTGTCGCCCGCCAAAGCGTCCGCACACCGAGTGCTGGGAGCGGGTTTTCTTTCTTCCGAGTCCACCGTGGTTTCAAGGGGCCAAACGGGCTCGCGCTGAGCGTGGCCTGAGTGGATGCAGGTTGGCAGTGGAAGCCCTTTCAGACCACTGGCGCGCTGAGGGGGCTGTGCACTGTCATGTGCCACAGCGACCCGCTTGGCCTTCCTCTCTCTGTGAATACACAGCCGTGAACGGTTCTGAAACAGAGGCGTGATCGAAACAGGAAGTAATTCTGGCTGTAGTGTGATGGACGGGCTGACTTGGAGGTTTGAAGGCCGGTTAGTAAGCTGCTGTAATGGTCCAGAGGAGACACTCAGAGGCCCGAGAGGGTAGAGACTTGAGAGCTATTTACAAGGCAGAATGAGAATCCTGCCCTGATTTTTGGTGACCAATGAAAGGATGCGGGTGGGGATCAAAGGTTACTGTTGACTCGAGTGAAACTAAGTCTGACCTTCGAGCAGGGTCATACTCATACTCAAAGGTTAAGAGGGAAAGAGATCCTAAGACTGGGGCACTGCATAGAACTAGCTAATGGATGCTGGCCTGGAATCTTAGTGTGCGTGACAGTGAACTAGCCAGTAAGACTTGCATGGGTACATGATGAAGGAGCTGATTTGTACAGAATATGCAACATGCATATTGCTCTTATAGCGTAGAGAATATGCAAAGACAAGAGGATATTCTGACGTTAGAGATATAATCGGTGCTGTGGCCACATAGGGGCAGCACTAACAGTAGCAGTGTTCCCCCCTACAACTCCTGTGTGTCCCTGTCACCCTTCAGCTCAATGTAGGAGGGACTGTTGCTTGTAACACCAATGAAGGTAGTTAGGATGGGAATTCGATAGACTTGCGAAGTGAAGTCACGTGATGGGAGTCTTTCTATGGCCAGGTGCTTAGTGTTAGATGTGTGCTGGGTAGGGGGGTGTCTTTCCCTGTTGAAATGTGCTTTTTCCTCCTTTCGAAGGCCTTGAGAGCTGATGCCCTGATGCGAGCACCGGCAGTGGTGGCAGGATCTGGCTCTGGCAGTGGTGGTTTCAAGGCTTCTCCTGCCATGTAAAGTGGCCCCTGCTGGGGTGCTAGGTGTGTTTCTCTCACACATCTCTCTCTCTCTCTCTCTCTCTCTCTCACTCTCTCTCTCTCTCTCTCTCTCTCTCTCTTCCCCTCTCCCTCTCCCTCAGTCTTGTTCAAAGTGGATTCAGCCATTAGAAGAAAGGGACTCGGAGGAGCAGATGAGAAATATAGTCCCTTGTATTCTTTCACAACAATCGTGTTGCTTTAAAATTTGAGAATTTTGCTTCCATGCTTCAGGGGAAATAGCTTCAAAATGTGACGGACCGGGAAGCTTGGCTTGTTCCTAGCTGAGCGTTTCAAAATCTGTCTCAGCGTTTCTCAGGGGCCTGCGACTCAGCTCGGAAAATGCAGGCAGAGAAGAGCATCTCGTAGCGTGTCCCACGCCCGGGGCTCACGAAAGGGAAAGGAGCCAGACAACCTCCAGCTCCCCGGGCCCTGGGGACCCAGTTGCTAACCTGCGGTCTGGAAGGGCCCTGGGCAGAGGGTGGGTCGTGCACCCAACCAGGGCTTCTCCACACCTTCCAGCCGGTGGAAACAGGTCCGGCCGCCTCCTCCGGGGCCCTGCATTTATTTTAAAGAATGTCAGAAAGGAAATCTATCGCTTCCCACCTTCCTCCCTCTTTGGGTGTGTTTGTTGTGATTGGAAATCCTTCTGGTCCACGTGGCTGCGGCTTTCCCTTCCTTCTTTGTGCAGCTCTGCTTGAACAGCCCTCTGTGCAAATAAACAGAGGAGGGCCAGCATGTAACTCAGCTGCGGGAGAAGGAGCAGCTCAGACGCTGGAGCGCTGGCATCCTGCAACCAGGCTCCTGTCCTGAGGCCGATTTCCCCTGACCCGCCTGCCGGAGCCTGGGAGGGGCAGTGGAGGCCCTTAGTGTCCATGAGCTCGCCCCAGGGAGCCTGCAGTAAATGGTGCCACTGGCCCCGGTTCGCTTGGAGAAATCGCCTGGGGTTTATCTTGACTCTTCCTGTTTGGGGAGGAAATTTTGAGCTGCTCTAAACTTCATTAAAAGCTAAAAGCAAGAGCTAAAGCTGGAGAATGCGCATCTTGGGTAATCATACATTTAAAGATCCAGATCCAAAGCTGATGAGACCTCCCTCTGGCGGCCTGAGACCGCTGGGTGCCCGACACCCACACCACCTCAGGTGCAGCCTCGGGGGGGGGGGGGGGGGGGGGGGGGGGGGGGGGGGGGGGGCAGCGGAAGGGAAGGTGGCTTTTAACTTTCATTCTTCCCGTCCTGCTAGACCTGGAAATAACAATTGGCCATTGTATTGCCAGTTCTCTTTCAAAGAAATGATTTTGTAAAATGTAAATCCCTTTAGTCTAAAGGGAAAAAGAACTCTACAGATATAGAAAGACACAGAAATCAAGTGTCAGGCTTAGGGAATCACTGTAAGCGGAACATCTCCCTCGATGGGCCGCTCCAACCACAGACTCCTCCCCGTTACATACCCCTCCTCTGCACCTCCACGGAATTCTCTCCTGTTTAATAACTAACAGTTTTATCACACAATTGTGTCTCTAGATTCAAAACTTTAATTTTGCTTATTTAAAAATATTTAATCTCTCTTTTAATGATTTTTAACAATTGTACATACTTCCTCTACCCTTTTCTAATTTATCTATTGAACAACCTTTAGGTAGAACGGAAAATATTTAAATTCTACCAGCAACACACTCCCTAGTCTTCATTTTTTTGCTAGCTGTAATTTTGAGACTTTTTTCTGTCTAAAAATAAAATGATAACGCCGAATTTTAATTGAAGCCTGCTAAAACCTAAAAATAAACAGCATTTAAAAGGCTAAGGAAAAGGAACATCTTCTGAATCTAGCCTGGCAATCGAAAAGAGCGTTGTTTTGCTGATGTTCAGGGGTAGCTTTCCTTCTGTGATACCATTGATTTTGTGATGTATGTGCTGGTAATATATATATATACATTTACATATATATGTATATATACACACACATATATATGTCATTATATTACATTTGATTATCTATGTTCTGGACAAAGAATAGAAAACAGCTTATCGCTTTTTAAAAAAAATATATACTTTATTGATTCTTTTACAGAGAGGAAGGGAGAGGGATAGAGAGTCAGAAACATCGATGAGAGAGAAACATCGATCAGCTGCCTCCAGCACACCCCCTATTGAGGATGTGCCCACAACCAAGGTACATGCCCTTGACTGGAATCGAACCTGGGACCCTTCAGTCCACAGGCCGACGCTCTATCCACTGAGCCAAACCAGTTAGGGCAGCTTATAGCTTTTTAAGAAAAAGCAAACGGCCTGACCAGTGTTGCTCAGTGTTTGCTTGCTGGTCGGGACACATGCCTGGGTTACAGGTTCAATCCCCAGTAGGGCCATGCAGGAGGCAGCCAATCAATCTTTCTCTCACCTCTCTCTCTCTCCCTCTCTCTCTCTCCCTCTCTCCTCTTCCTCTCTCTGAAATCGATAAAAACAATTAAAAATAAAAAGAAAGAAAAAGCAAACCCACAGCCAACTTCACAAGCCAGTTTGGAGGTGAAAATGCAGAGGTTCTGCTGTCCCAGGGTCTCGTTTTCAGTTCTGGTTCCACCACTGTGTGATGCTGAGCACGTCATCAGCGTCTCTCCTGCTTCTTCATCTGGACAATGAATAGGACCTACTTATAAATCACATGACTTGATCTGAATCCTGACCGAAACCTGAGAAAATGTCTCCACAGGGCAGTCTGGCCACAAGTCTAACCTGTAAACGTGGCATCTAGAATCTGTCTGAAGGAAGTTTTACGGAAAGGATAGAACATTTCATCACAGTTTTAGCCTGGTGAGGGGCATCATAGCGGCCTGCCATCCCGAAGGAGGCGCTGCCCTCAAAATCAAGATCGCTTCAAGGGCCCCAGGTCTGGCTTCCTGCGGCCTGTCTTCCAGACCCACAGGCTCTCCTGCACTTGCACCAGTGGGATGGTGGGGCTTCGCTCCAGACCTACCTGGTCTTTGTAGACCTAGCTGGCGCTTGTAGACCTACCTGGTGCTTGTAGACCTAACTAGCCAGCACTTGTAGCCTTAGGCAGTGCTTGTAGATCTGCCAGCACCTCCCACAATTCTAGCCAGTAGGGCTTGCCTTGGGTTCCATCTTCTGGAGGTTTAATGCCCTCTTCTGGAATCGGGCTCCATTGTGCAGACACAGGACTGGTGTCATTGTGCCTCTCGTGCTCCATGGGTGCCCACTCTCGTTCCCAGGCTACAGGAGAAGGGGCCCCCACTGCTTCCTTCTCTAGTCCCTGAAAATTCATACCCGTCCTTCTCAAGCTCTACTCAGCTCTGAGCGTTGGATGTAGGCATCTCATGGTTAAGAGACCTGTTGGTGGTGAGAAAACAGGATGGCTTCATTCTGGAGCTCGGTGCTAATGACGGGTGGACACTCACTCCTCTTTGCTCTCATCGTCCCGTATCCACTCCTAATTGAGCACTTGTCACTTTGTTCCGTAACTTGAGAGCTTTCACACCCTTTCAACCATGACCCACAAAAGAAAACGTCCTTTACGTTGCAAACCAGTACACCAGACGTGTGTAGGATTGATTCAGGCATGCTGTGCTTTCCGTGGGAGTTTCCCGGACTTCACTGCGTGCACCCTGGTCCTGATTTCCATCCCATGCCATTCTCTCCTACTTTCTGGGTTCATTCGTTTACTTTTTGACCCAGGAAATTAATGTCATGACCTTCTATGGAGTCACAAGCTGCTGTCTGAACAACACAGTACTAATGAATGTGCCTGACTCCCCCTCCCTCACCCCTCGCTGGCCTGTGGTCTCACCGAGGGCAGGAAGCCAAGCGTATCCATTTCTCCTTTGTATGCTCAGCACTACCTAGGAGGTGAACTGAGGAACTCAGCCAGGTCTCCTGCCCTGTGAGCAGTTGAGAGAAGACAATGAGGTCATGTGTTTGAAGCAGAGAACACAGGCCTCACACCAGCACACGCTCAGTGAACACATGTTTCTTGGGTTTTCCCAGGTCTGGCTCTCCCTCTAATTGACCATCTGCCTGCTCTGCAGTTTTTTTTGTTGTTTTTTTTAAGCGTAATGAGTGGTTTGAACTCCATTAGCTTAAGGCCTTGGCCAGGCTGGCACCTTCAGACTTTCTAAGATGCCAGGCGCCGGGGACACCTTCCCGTGTGGGGCCGGGCTGAGCGGGGTGGGACCTGAGGAGAGCCCTTCTGTCATTTCCTGGTGGGACTCACCTCCATGATGAGTAGAGACGTGAGCCGATTATTAGGATTTCTTTGCAAAAATGAAAATTGCTTCCACGTTTAAAAAGATTATAGGATGCGTTTGAGGTCTACAGGAAACTCAAGCGTTCGGCAACCACAAAGCTTGTTGAAAGCTCTTACTTCAGCAAGAGCCCTGGTTAGAGGACCTGCGGTTCCCCAGCCACTGGCCCTGGCCTGCGGGCGGGTGCCTATCCGGAGCACCTTCAGCATCTCCTCTGCGTGACCATTGCTGGCGGCGGGCGCTCGGGGCAGCCCGGGCGGGCGCACAGCCAGGCTATGGGGGAAGCTGGGCCTCGGCAGGCAGCTTTGGCGTCAGTCATCGCAGGAGTCTGATTGGTGTTCCTCTCCTCCGTGAAGTGCGAGCTTTCGGCTGAACGAGGTGATTTGGCGATTCTCATGGGGGTGATGTAACGAGTCCCGTGTTTTCTTCTTCTAGGACCGAAGGACGTGGGAAAAGGGAGCCCCCAGGCCTGCGGCTCCGGAAGCCTTTGCTCGCCAGCCGCGTGGATTGGCATTCAGGTCAGCAGCCCCGCTTGGTGCCCCGAGTCCTCAGCAGCGCTTCCGGGCAGGCGGCTGTCCTGCCCAGCAGGGAGGGAGGGAGCGGCTCCCCGCAGCTGACTGGACCTGGGCGTTGGCCTCACGGTGTTTTCAGAGCCCGGGAGACGGTGGTGTGGAGGTGATCAGCTTGCTGCTGCCCCGGCCGGGACAGGGAAGCTCCCATCTGCACCTGGGCCCGGGCCCTGCCCAGAGCCTGATGGACAAGGAAGCCAGGTAATGCGCATTCCGCTCCAAAGGCTAAGCTCCCGCCACAAAATATGAAAAAGGACTCCCCCACCGTTTTGTTTTCAAAGTGAACACATATTCAGCTGCCCTGCCGGGCAGGGCTGTCACATGGGGCTGCATAGAGGGAAAAAGAAGTTAGTGTGCTGACCGGTCTTCTCCGTGGCTCATCATGCTCATGGCATGGACCCCCTGGGCCCCGAGTCACACCCTGCCGTGGTTCCAGTTTCCACATTGAAGAAGAGGAATGTCCAACCATGTCACGCCCCTGGGAATCACCCCCCCCCCCACATCCCCCAAGGCTCCCATCTCCCTCGGGATTAAATCCAGCCTCCCACCCAACTTCCAAGGGCTCTGTGGCCCTTCCCACCCGCCTCGTCAGCCTCACCGCTTGCCTCTCCCTCACCCGCGGCCCCATTATCTCTTGGGTCCCGCTCGGTCTTAGCTCTTGCTGATCTCTGTCTGGCATGATTTCTCAGCCCCTTCCTCCCTCTCCACCCTCCCACCATGTTTCAGCCCCACTGGGCAGCCTTTTGGGACCTGCTGCTCCGGGTTGCATGCTCCTCCCCGCCTTCCCCCCGCCCCCATGTGCCCGTGGTCCCTGCAGAGACCTCTGCCCCTCACTCACCGCATCCCGCCCGTATCACATCCTCACTTTGGCCTCCCTTCCGAAGGCCTGGTGCTGTGTGAGGTCAGGTCTTCCTCGTTCTCGAGGCAGACAGCACAGCGGGCAGGGCGCAGCCCTGGGAGCCTACTCTCTGGTTCACATCCGTCCCAGCTCTGTCACTTACAGACCGTGTGACCTTGAACCCCGCCCCTCTTATCTTTCCTCTTCAGTAAAGTGGAGGGGACAACACTACCCACACTGCAGGGGTTCGTGCGTGATGAGTTACAGTGTGTGAAACACTACTGACCGTGCCAAGCACGTGGGAAGAGCTAAGTGTTGCCTGCTTTTAGTACTCATCTCACTAAAGGTGAAGTCAAGGAGACTGCCCCTTTCCCTTGAAGGTCAGAGGCATGCAAATTGCAACAACGATTGTAAATAATAGCTATTTTTTGGAAACTTTAGAACATTTGCTAAAGGAAGCTGAGTGTAAACATAGGATGTCACGAGACCTTACGGGTTTCTGCAGCCATCCTTGATTGAATGGAATAGGCAGGCAGGGGGCATCACCACTGTTTTTGGTTTTTTTAAATAATATATTTTATTGATTTTTTACAGAGAGGAAGGGAGAGGGATAGAGAGTTAGAAACATCGATGAGAGAGAAACATCGATCAGCTGCCTCCTGCACACCTGCTACTGGGGATGTGGCCGCAACCAAGGTACATGCCCTTGACCGGAATCGAACCTGGGACCCTTCAGTCCGCAGGCCGACGCTCCATCCACTGAGCCAAACCGGTCAGGGCATCACTGTTGTTTTGATCTGAGATGCGTCCAAACTTGTAGGCCTGCCAGAGACCTCCAAGGCTCTGGCTACATCATAGGTTTCTCTAAGGCCTGTCCTAGTCCGTTCTGGCTGCTGTAACAAAAATACCACAAACTGAGTGGTTTATAAGTAGCAAAGGTATTTCTCACAGTCATGGAGGCTGAGAAGTCCAAGGTCACGGCACCGGCAGGTTCAGTGTCTGGTGAATCACTTCCTCATAGATGGTGCCTTCTCACTGGGCCCTCACGTGGTGGAAGAGGCAAGGACGCTGGGGACTTTCTATAAGGACACTAATCCCATTCATGAGGGCTCCACCCTCCTCGTCCAGCACCTCCCACAGGCTTTACTTTCTAAAGCCGTCACCTCAGGGATTAGGCTTCCACATATGAATTTGGGGGAGATGTGACCATTCAGACTGTATCACCTCCCGTTCCTGTACCTCCCCGTATCCCTGCCACGTGAAGACGTGGGGAGAGATCCTGGGGCAGGTGCCTGTGGGTCTGAATGTCCTCTAACTCAGGCCATGGCAGCATCTGTGTTCCTTAGCCCACTCACCAGTATTCTCAACAGAAATTCCCAGATTCCATTGGACTCAGCTGTGACAACCCAAAGGTGTGGTCACCCCCGTGGGGAAGAGTGAGGAACTCAGAACTGTCGCCCATCCTTGCGACGTGGTGCCTGTGTGCACTGCCCTAGGAGTCCGCAGGCCATGTGCCCTCTGCACACATCCCCGCCAGAGCACACGCCTTCCAGGACTTCCAGCCCCTGCACGTGCCCTCCAGGCCGCAGGCCCTGCCACCATTCGCCACCTTCTCCGGGCTCAGCAGGGCTGTGGACATGGAGCAACTGCGCGTCCCGCAGTCCGGCCCGTTTCATTGTGTCCCGTATGGACCTGTCCCCCGGAGAAGAGAGGTGCGTGCGTGTTGCACATCTGGAATTCGATGAACACACTCAGGATGAAGGTCACCATAACCTTCCTTGGTCCCGCTCCTTCCTGCGGTTCCGAAAGGCCTCCCCAGGTGTGGTCTACAGCCCTGCTGTGAGCCCTGCACCTTCTCTCCATCTCCTTAATCTGCCCTCTGCAGCCGGCTCTGCCCCCACCACTCCGTGACATGTTACCAATGACTTCCTTTACTTATTCATTCATTGATTTTGCATTAAATCTGTGTAATATCTTCAATCATCCCACTCTTTCTAAATCCTTCCGCAAAAGGGCCTTACAGTTCTTCAGTTTGTTGCAAGCATAGCTTTGAAAAAGCCAGCCCTGACGTCGAAGCTGTACTACACGCTTGCTTATTGGCACTGTCTATTGTGTGACGCACAATGGGGACTGTCTGATTTAAGTACGTGGCAGCCTCGTCTCGCTCAGGGTCCTGTGGTGCAGGGGACATATGGCAGTCGCGCATTCGCCGGACTTCAGAGGGCAGGACACTGGCCGCGAGCCTGCTGTGGACTCGCCAGCTGCGTCTCTTCGCCCTGGACAGTCTGATGGTGGATAATGTGGAGACCCCGCCTTGTCACCACCACTCCTCTGCTCATGGGTGACTCCATGGTGGCAGAACACTCTGATCCCTAGGATGCAAAGGCCTGCCAACCCCCCGGCCAGCACGGTGCTCTGCATGACAAACTCTGTAGCCCCCTCAGTTATGTTGAGTTCAGGTGCTGCCTCATTTGCTCGTTTCTTAATCTGTGCTTTTGCTTTGTTTGCACCTTTGTCGTCTTTCTTCCAATCACCCTGTGCATAGCCACTGTGACTAGTGCCCAGCCAGGCCCTCCGCCCGTTACAGGCTGGGTGGCACTGAGAGTTTTGATACCGCGGGTCCAGAGCTGCAGCCACAGCTCGATGTGCCAGCGGGGTCTCCTTGCATGCACTCAGTTAAACCCAGCGGGTCATAGAGTCATCATCACTTTCCTCTTCTTGGAGTCGGGGGGTGGGTTCCGGGGCCTCCTTACCAGTAAGAAAAGCCGCGTGTCCTTCCTCAGCCTCCCAGGCTGTCGCTGCTGCCGCCCCACTGCCCGGTCCCGCCACCCCTTCTGCAGGAGGCTCTCCCTCCAGCTCCCCTGACAGAGCTTTGCCTCATTCCCTCGGCTCCTGGGCAGACCCTTGGCTGGACCCTCTGCCTTCAACCTCAACAGGCAGATTTGGGGGATCTCTATTCTGTTCTCTTAGGGACACATTTTCTCTTCTTGGAGAAGCCGCTCAAGGGTGACTTCTGGATTCAACTGTCCACCCTGACTCCCTCTTCTGCATAATTGTCATCTAGATATTTTTGCTGGAGGATCTCTTCACATTCAATGGAGTCATATCAAATTATTCAAAGTGATTTTTTTGAGTAGAAAAAAATATAACTACTTTCCCCCAAGACAGGTTCATCTGAAAAGGGTATGCCTCCTTTTCACTAATTTTGGAGGTGACACTTTAAACTTATTGATAAATATTCCATTGAACTTAAAAAAATACATTTTATTGATTTTTATAGAGAGAGGAAGAGAGAGAGAAACACTGACGAGAGAGAAACATTGACTGGCTGCCTCCTGCAGCCAGGATTGAGCCCATAACCCAGGCATGTGCCCTGACCAGGAATCAAACCAGTGACCTCCTGGTTCATGGGTCAACACTCAACCACTGAACCACTCCAGCCAGACTCCATTGAATTTTTATACGAACATTACAACTGAATACCTGGTTAATATGGAAATAGCCTTGGAGAGTTGGTTGTCTGGTTGCAGGCGAGGTGAGATGTAGTCAGTTTTGCACTTGGTGGGACGTGTCCCAATGTCAGGAGCTCCCCTCAGCTGGCTCCCGTGTGCCCCCACAGACAACCTGAGGCAGAACCCTCTGTGCCCTGAGGCTCCCGTAGCAAGATCTCACATGGAGAGAATTCTGTTTCTGTGGAATTTCACAGGCTCGCCCCGGCCTGGCCTCCCTGAGACTGTTGTGCTTGGACAAGAAGAAAAATTCTCTGCGAACTTGAAACTTTCATTTTGGTTGGTTTCTCCTCTTTCACTTCCTCCTGGTATTAATGGCTGCCCATGGATCCAAGGTAAACCATTTCCCCAAACATTTGATGTTTTATTGCCAGGTTATGAGGACCAGCCTCCCAATTTGCCCCGTAAAGTTCTAGAAGGTAAACATCTGAGCATACAGTTTCATAGGTGTCACACTCACCCTGTGGGCACTCGAGCCTTTTGTTACCTCTTTGAACGCCAAAGGAGGTTTCAGGGGTGCGCGCCAATGGCCACTGCCATTGCACTGGGTACATGCCCTACTCCTTACCTAAATGTCTGGGCCAAGGGAACGGAAGCAAGTGCCAGCCTCACCCTACCTGAAAGACAGCCCACCTCACCCACATGCACACACACACATGCACACACACATGCTCACGCTTGCCTGCCAGCTCCCCCCAACCAGTACATACTTAGTCTTTATATATATAATTGATTTCAGAGAGGAAGAGAGAAGGAGAGAGAGAGAGAGAGAGATAGAAACATCAATGATGAGAGAGAATCATTGATCGGCTGCCTCCTGCACCCCCCTACTGGAGATTGAGCCCACAACCCAGGCATGTGCCCTTGACGGGAATTGACCCCGGGACTTTTTACTTCTCAGGCAAACACTCTATCCATTGAGCCAGACTGACGAGGACCACGCATATATTCTTAACAGTTTGCAAAAGGCTTCCTCAAACACGCGCTGGATGTCCATGTGGAGAGCCCGTTGTGGGTAGAGACTGGACACGTTGAACAACTTCCAAAAGTTCCTCTCCTTTGTCTTTACCCGTCAGCCTCCCTCCCCTCCCTTAGCTGAGACGGATGTCCACGGGGTCCTGTCTCTCCTGTCATGGTCTTTCTCCCAGCAGGGCTCCAGCCTCAGGGGTCCCTCCTGAAGGAGCGACTGTGACCTGTGTATCCAGAACCCTGTGCAGTGACTGTTCTGAGCCATCCTCCCCTCCCTTGCCCTTCCTCTTGAGACCAATGGCATTGGCAAGTCCATCGGACCCTGGGCAGGAGAGAGCTGAGGCCTGGGTAGGGAGCCAGCCCAGAGCCCCATCGTCACTGTTCTAACCGGTTGTGCTCACTGGCACGCGGAGTTCATTATAAGCTGAGTCAGGGACTGATATTGTGACCTCAGAGTCCATGGACCTAACTCACGGTGGCCACTGAGCTGCGCTGAGAGGATGTGAGCCAGACGACCCTGCAGGCAGGTCAGATTTGATTTTCCATCTTAAGCAAGTCCCTGTGCACAAAAACCATCGGGTGAGTGGGCACCCACGTGCACACGTTGGAAGTCATTATTGCAGAAAATCTGGGGCCTTGCCAGTGGGACCTGATTTTTAAAGGCTGCGCAAAAACACAAAACGAGAGGAACGAGGAACCAAGGGTGACTCTGACCGAGGCTGGCACAGCAGAAGCCGGAGATGAGCCTTGGCTTGCAAAGAGGCAAAGACGGAGAAGAGGACTTGGGACGTTATCTTTAGACAGAAGATTCCTTTGGTGTCTCATCTCCGTGATGGCAAGTGTCCGACGGCTGGGGGATGAGGCTGACACCGATGCCCACGTGAACCCCTACCCCTCCCACCATGGATTTCTACTCGGACCTGCTTCTGACCTTAGCCTGGCCAATACAGTGTGAAGTTTGGGAGAAATGTCTGGACTTCTAATCAGCGCAGGGATTTGAGAATTGTGTATCTTCGGGCTCTACAGAACTAGACTGTCCTATTCCCTGTCACACACAGAACAGGAGCTGTCGGGAAGTTCCAGGTCAGGATGGAACACCTCATTACCTCACCACCTCCCTCTGTCCCACTTCCCCAGCCCGTCAGCACCTGTCACTGTGAAACTGGTTGTAGGGAATTCCTCTGGGGTCACGATGAAGGGAAAGGCCTACAGTACACCACACCCTCCCATCCTCCAGTCCAGACTTGGACACTGGAATAGCCGGAATCTAAGCATAACCTGCTGCCTTCATTTCCTCTCCATCCCTCCCTTCTTTACCTCCTACTATCCAAGTCACCCCCTCTCCCCTCCACTGTTTCAAAGTCTCCTGTGGACTCCCCTGGAATTTCACAAGGCATTTCTCAGGGTCATTCCTCTTGACCTCCCTGGCTGTGGCCCACCCCATCTTCCTCCCAAGTCTCTCTTCCCTTGACCTCTGTGGCCCTGAAATTCCTATCTCCTTTCACCTCTCTGGCGACTTCTCTTTCTTGTTTGGAGGGCATTCCACAAGGGCTGTCCGTCCTCTGGGCCGTGAGGCTCTCTGGCCTCCTGTGGGAGCAACTCTTGCGTCCGTATCTCCCACGGAAATAGGTCTTGCTGCCCGTCTCCCAGGCTGAAAGACAGAGATCGGTCCCCTCTCTCCTGCTCTTTTCCTACACCCAGGGGTTCCCTGAATGTCTGCTTTTCCTCGGAAGTAGCTCTTAATATGCACAGCCATCTCACTTCCGGCCCCTTGTGACTGGAGCATTTTCCCAAAAACCCATTTGATCAGGCACATTAACAAAGTAGGTTTGCATTATTCCTCAGTTTTTCAAAGTCTTTTAAAAAATCGAGATATAGTTCATTCTTCCAATTTTTGATTGTTTATGTATTACATACTGACTAGAAGAAGCCCGGTGCACAACATTCATGCACTCAGGGGGTCTCTCAGCCCGGCCTACGCCCTCTTGCAGTCAGGAGCCCTCGGCGGATATCGCAACTGCCGGCTTAGGCCTGCTCTCATGCGGAGCGGGCCTCAGTCACAGTCAGACATCCTTAGGGCTGCAGTGGAGGCAGGAGAGGCTCCTGCCACCTCAGCTGCGCAGTGAGCCTGGCTCAGGGCTTCTGGCTGAGTGGTGCTCCCCCTGTGAGAGCGCACTGACCACCAGGGGGCAGCTCCTGTGTTGTGTGTCTTCCCCCTGGTGGTCAACACACGTCATAGCAAACGATCATTCCGCTGTTTGATGGGGACTTAAAGAACAGAAATGTATTATTTCCTTACCATTCTGGAGGCCAGGAGTGCAAGGTCAGGGTGCTGTCAGGGCTGGCTTCTGGTGTGCACTTTCTTCCTGCTTGTAGGTGGCCACCTTCTCGCTGTGCCCTCGCATGGCATCTTCTCCGTGCGTATGGAGGAAGAGAGAGAGAGGTGGTGGTGGAGATATGGTTATATAAGACAGGGAGAGGTATGTGTCTCTTCTTTTTATAAGGATAACAGGTCTATCAAAATAAGACCCCACCCTTACCACCTGATTTAACCTTTGTCATGTCCGTAGGCTTCATCCTCTTCAAATGCGCTCACATTAAGGGTTAGAATTTCACATATCAATTGAGCAGATGGCCACCCACCACTCAGATTGTTACTTACACGTTGATGGGTGCCGTATTATCATTGCAACCGAATTATGATCCACGGGAGCTCACAGCCAGCTTTCCTCTTCATTTTACATCCGTCTCTGAGCACAGACTCCACATGGCATTTCCCCAAAGTGGGTGATATACTCTCCCCGAGGTTTAATGGAAGGAAAGTTGGCTGCTGATTGGAAAGGATGCTTTTGGCTGCCAACTCAGGTTACCTCCAATGAAGGCGATGAATGCGACACTTGTTAGCAAAGCCTCTGTCTCCTTAGTGCGAGGTGGGGCTCAGGGCGGGCGTACAAATCACTCCGACGACGATTTCCTGGACCGCACACTTGGCGTTGACCCTCGGAGGTCAGGACGCCCATTTGCAGGCAGCAGAGCTGGGGCACTCAGGACAATGCCTTTGAGCCACCGACAGGGCAGCATGCCTGCGGCTGTTTCCACATCCGGAATTCCCCTGTGCACACACCAGCCAGTGCTGGCCTGGGGATCTGAGACCAGAGGACCGAAATGAGGATGTCCACTCGCTCCCTGGACGTGAACTAATGGCCCCGTGGCTGGCAGGAAACCAGCCAGCTCTTAGCCCACTTGAGGAGGGGGTTGTCCAAGAAAATGAATTGTTTAATACTTAAAATACATTTTTTTCTTATTTACACGACAATGCTGGCAGACACCGTGGATGCATGTCATTACCGTGTTCCGAGCCCAGCAGGCCTTTCTAGCGTATAAATCACGTAGGCGACAGCTCAGGGTTCGCAGCCTCCTTGGGTGCGCAGCGGCCAAGGGCACCGGTGACGGTGACGCCCACACGGTGTGCACAGGCTCTGCAGGCTGCCGCCGGGGGTGTTTTCCAGCTTACAGGGTCAGCTCCCTGCGAGGGTCAGTTCGTGTCGTTTTCTCCCTGTTTTCCACCATCCCTAGGGGCTGACCTGGAGAGAGGGACAGACTTGGGGCAAGGCCAGTGCTGTCCCCAGAAATCTCTGCTAGTTGGATGTTTCTTTGAGATTTTTGGTTCTTTTATTTTCACATGAGACACAAAGGGAGGGAGGGAGAGAGGAAGGAAGGGAGGAACGAGGGAGAAGGAGAGAGGGAAGGTAAACGCGCCTGCTGTCAATCCCATCCAGTTCCATGAAGCCGTTGCTGGGAGCAGAGTTTAGCTCAGGACACAGGTCCCCCCCCTTTACTCCCCCCACCCCCGTGGCTGTTGGCAAGGCCCTCGGAACCATTACACATGGCACAGGGCAGGGAACAGCGCTGGCCTTCATGTTTCCCCGGGACTTGTGCTGGGGCCTGTGTGGCTGCCAAGGGAAGCATTTTCACAGCCTGAGTCACACGGACAGAGCTCTGCTCTGTGGACACGAGACAGGCGAATGCAGAACACAAATGCCCATCGTGGAAGCCAGGCCCCGGTCCCTGCAGAGGCCGCCACGTCCCGGGGCCACGCCTCACGCCATCCTGCGGCTCTGCCACGCGGGAGGGCGACCCGAGCTCCCAGTGCGTTGGCGACAGGACCCCCTCGGCGTTTTCTTTGAACCCTGCTTTGAAGCGTCATGGTACAGGCCAGGGGGACGTTTGGAAAGTCTGTGTCCGCCCTCGGAGTTTAATTAAAATGCACGGAGCTGTGCAGAAACCTGGGGCCTGGAGTCATGGAACGCTGGGGACTCAGAGGCACAGACTGAGCCCAGGAAGAGGTCAGATTTCCTCCCAAGGAATGGATTTCTTGTCACCCGCCACCCCCTCCCCCCACCCAGACCTGTAGTTGATCATTCTTAAACCTTTGAGTTACTTTCCTAATCAAGGATTAATCCGTTTCACAGTTACAAGTATTTGGTGTTCACTTATGCAGATGTACAGTATCCAAATGTTCATACTCTTTGATATCCGTTGTGTTGGGTTCATTTGTAAACACGTATTGCCATGCACCTACTATGCGCAAAGGGAATGTGGGTGCTAGAGAGACAGTTGTGAGCAAAACCAGACACTTCTGGCCCTCGGTCATGGACTTCTTAACTCTTTGTGGTGCCACTGCGTCTTCCCATCCCGTGAGGAGCAGGCCATTTAGCTTCTCTTCCAAAGTGAGCTTGACTTTCATAAAGTGTCAGATAGTTGAGGAAAACGAATGAGTCTGAGCACAGCTCTTGTCACCGGCATGCAGTTCTCTGTAACTGAAGATATATTTCCCATAGCGATGGCACAGCAGCATCCCGCAAAGCACCGTGTGCACATGTTACCTCCACACGTCAAAGCTCGTTTCAGGAGCTCCCTGAGCCAGAGGTGGGGGGTCCCAGCTGCCTTGCCAGGAGGTGGGTTTGTGGGCTGAGCCAAGTGTTTATTTCTCAGCATAGTTTATGCATTCCAATCACCTCACGTTTGTAAAATTCAGATTCTTTAACCTCCAGATTGGTGGAGCCAGAATCTCAGGAATTGAGGTAAAAAAGATGCATTTCTTTCTTTTTCTAAAAAAATATATGTTTTTATTGATTTCAGAGAGGAAGGGAGAGAAAGAGAGAGATAGAAACATCGATGATGAGAGAGAGAGTCATCCGTCAGCTGCCTCCTGCACGCCCCACATTGGGGTCAAGCCCACAACTGAGGCATGTGTGGTGGCGTAACACCGTTGCCTGGGAACAAGGCCAGTGGCTGGAATGTTTTCCGTGTTTGAATTTCCAGGGACAGAGATGCTCGTAATCACTTTGTAATCTCCTCTGTGCCCAGATAGCCAGAGTGCACGGGCTCGTTTCCTGGTTTTGTGAATGACTTTCAGAGGCTGGCAGGTGAAGAACCTCCCTTTCAAAAGAGCATAGCGACATCAGTGACCAGGGAGAACCATTGATCGGCTGCCTCCTGCACACCCCGCAATCCGGGCCTGTGCCCTGACGGGGAATCGAGCCTGATCTCCTGGTTCATGGGTCGACCGACGCTCAAACACTGACCCGGGCCAGCTGGGGCCCGAAGGATTGGATGGTGAGCTGAGCCACAGCCACGCCTGTGACTGCGAGGGGAGGCGGCTCCTGCCCACCCAGCAGCAGAAGCACGTGTCTCAGCGGATGGGCCGAAATGGGAACTAATAATTACTTCATAAGCAAACGGCCGGGTCTGAGGAGGAAAGGCAGCTTTCAGGCACCCAGGCCAGCGCTGACTTAGGCGCCCGGGCTGCTTATGACTCAGATTCCCTGTTTCTGCTACAGGGATTCCTGTGAAATGGAGATCTGACACCTGAGGAAGCAGAGGCCAGCGGAAGAGGAAGTCCTTTGCCCAAAGCCCATAGCGAGGAAGTCATAGAAGCAGGGTTCCGAGCAGCTCCATTGCACGCCAGAGCTCCTGGTCTTTTAAAATATGTTTTTATTGATTTTTTAGAGAGAGAGGAAGGGGGGGGGGGAGAGAGAGAGAGAGAGAGAGAGAGAGAGAGAGAGAGAAACATTGATCGGCTGCCTCCTGCACACCTCCCATTGGGGATCGAGCCCGAGGGAATTGAGCCGTGACCTCCTGGCTCATAGGTCGACACTCAAGCACCGAACCATGCTGGTCAGGCCCTGGAACGTATTTCAGTCCAGAGAGAAGAAGAAAAGAAACGGAAGGGAGAAGGGGGGCGAATCCCGAACGAGCAAAGTACGTGTCCAAAGAGACTAGAGCTGTCAACTGGAGGGAAGCGAGTGGCTTTGGTGGTGAGTTTTCATGTCCCACTTCTGTTGGGGGTTGGATTGTGTAAAAAAGATCCGTGGAGGGCCTAGTGCTGGCGCTGGGAGTACGGCCTTGTTTGGAGACCGGGTCTTTGCCGGTGCAGCTGAGTTCAGATGAGGTCATTAGGCAGCGCCCTCGTCCAGTAGGACTGATGTCTTTAAAGAAGAGACACAGAGACGGAGACCCACAGGGAGAAGGCCATGTGGCCTCGGGAGCAGAGGGTTGGAGCGATGCATCCACAAGCCAAGGATGCCCAGGCCTGCTGGCAACTCCTGGGAGCCGAGAGAACAGATAGAACATTCTCTCCCACAGCCTTAACGGCGATGAGGCCCCCTGACACTCTGATTTCAGACTTCCAGACCCCAGGACTATGGGACAGTGCACGCCTGTTGAAAGCCATCTCGCCGTGTTCATTTGTTACGGCGGCCCCGAAAGACGAGCACAGCTACTGACCGGAATGGGGCTGCCAGGCTAGGCTGAGTCCACTTTGAAAAAGGAAAGACAGAGTTCTACACCGGCCCTCACGTTTCGTAGCGCCCTCAGTGCGCGCCTGTGTTTTTCTGGGACCCGGGTGCCCCTCTGAACTCTGTGTTCAAAGGAGTCCCTGAGTTTGTATCTATACCAGTGTCATCGTCTCACCATACCAGGTTAGCCAGTGGCGGCAGGCCTTTGCTTTTTGTGGTTTTTTTCATGAAGCTAGACTAGCAGGCTTGAGTCTGAATGTACATCAACCGAGGAAATAGATACAGTTTACAACCGTGTGTACTTTGCGGTAAAAAAAAAAAAAAGAAAAGAAAATTCCCTCAGTCCAGGCCTCATTAGGAAGGGAATTACCGAATTAGTGCAGTTAGAGTGTTTTCTCATGTAACTGTACCACCCAGGACAATCTGTTGGGGGTGATGGAAGGGCCCTGGGGAGTCCTCCTCAATTAGATTGCCCTCATTGCTTATTCGAGTGTCTGAGGTCCCCTCATGTATCATTGTTCCTTTGCTTCTCGAAGGCATCATCAGTTTTTCATTTAAAGCACAAATATCCTGAGAAAGTGTACGGCTTACGCTCTGAGCAACAGCCAAGAGTTGCTTATCGTGGGGGTTCTGTCCTGGGACATGGAGGATGCGACGAGGAAGGCCATGCTGGCTTCCCACCGCGGCCTAGAGCATGACCATCCTCATCGACAGCCGGTGGTTGATGAGCATCCATGTAGGAACAGTAGCAATTCATCTGGGAACCTGGAACTATATTTTCAAAATGGAAAGGCGTTCGCTAATAAGACGAAGAATCCCATCTCCCCGTCCACAGCTGGTCCCTTGCTCTCCTCCCCCGGCGGGTTGCTTATCTTTCTAAGCCTCACATGGCTCCTCACCTGTGAGAGGGCAGTGATGTTACCTCCCTCGTCAGGGCGTCACATGATACAAATGAAATACATTGGTGCATGGACCTGAGCTTGGCACAGAGTAAACACTCAGCCAGCGCTGGTGAAGCATCAGCCGCGAACATGTCCCTGCGATTAGCACGCAGCTGCGTTTCTGCAGTCAGGGCTGGTTTTGTGCTGAATTCATCTGTGTTGTTCAAGTGACGTCAGACGTCGGTCTGTCATAGAGCCGCAAGGAGCGCCTGCACCCGGCCAAGCCCGCACCTGCCCCCACTGTGTTCCTCGTGTCACAGTGTGGGGAGGTGAGGCAGAGCGTCCGGATTCAAGAAAGCCTGCCATCGCTTCTAAGCTCATTAACATCAGGCTGCGCCCACTGAGTCCTTTGCAACACTAACTCACTCATCCCTGTACAGTTCCATCAGGTCAACTGTATTTTCCCCATTTACACGTGAGGAAACTGAGGCACGAGGGCTTAAGTCACATGGTCAGTGTACGAATTGGAGCCAGGATGTATCCAGACATTCTGACTCCAGAGTAGGGGCTGTTAATTATTATCCTATGCTGTGAGTGGACCTCTCTCTCTCTCTCTCTCTCTCTCTCTCTCTCTCTCTCGTGCACACACACGTGCGCACACACATGCACGCACACATAGACTCACACACACTATGTTTACATTCTCGTCCCTGGAAAATGTACGATGGTTGGAGCTTTCAGACAGTTCCTTGTGTAACAGCAGCTGGGACGGTGGAGTGTGGGGGCCAGAACTGGGAAGGGGACTGGATTTTGAATGCAGAGCCTCTGACACAGGGAGAGGTTTTCTGGAAGCTGAGCTGGGAAGGGACGGGGGCCGCCTGCGGAGTTCCGACCAGCTCCTGCCTCACCCTCCGAGGGGGAAGCAGCCAGCAGGAGACAGCGAGAAGGATTCTCAGCTCCTGGAGGAAAGAGCAAAGGGAGATTTTGGGACCCAGTTCTGTTAGACCTGGTCACAGGGTTGCCTGAGGGAGAGTGGCAAGAAGGCGGGCTTCCTGCCCTGGGGGCAAGGCTTTCAGTTACCACGTCAGGGGCAGGACTTTGCAAAGTGTGTGCTCAGCAAAGATGGAGGCAGCTGCGCCCCGGAGACAAGACCACTCATGGCCAGCAGGTGCCTGTGTTGCTCCAGGTCCTGGGCCAGCTACACCCCCACCCCTGCCCTGTGGCCCACTGACTACATGCGAACTAATAGTCACCACAGGACAGCAGCGCAGACCCGGTTCCACCAGACAGACAGGAAGACCCTCGCAGACACTTGCCACTTCTGCCAGGTCCCGAGGTGTGAGAGGTTCCCAGGAGTTCGCTGCTACTGTTGGGGCAGAACTAGGCGGGAGGTGATGGAGATGAGAGAGGTTTGCAAACTCTGCAGGAGGCAGCAAGGAGAAGACTGGAGGCCAAATGGTGTGGGAGGGAAGGTCAGGAGAGGTCAGAGGAAATAGGTAAGAGCTTGGGAAATAGGCACCTACTGACCGAGGCGGGAGCAGGAGGGAGGAGGGCAAGTCTGGGAGGCATCAGAATGGCAGGGTGCCTGTGGAGAAAGGTCAAGATCACCCCTCCTGGGCGTAGGAATCATTCTCTCTCGATTTATTTCTGGTCCTCCCCCCACTAATAAGTATTTTCATACTGATGAGCTTGTGTTGGACTGGAAATAAAATGGACGCAAAATGAGACTTTCTGTGGCGGGGGGTGGGGGGTAGCAGGTGGGGTAGAGACTGTGCTGGGGCCACGAGGCTGGGGGCCGCTTGGTGACTCTCAGACTTACTGCTTGTTCATTCACTTGTTTCTGGCAGGAGCTGGTAGCTGGTTGGCCTAACAGCAGGTGTCCATCAGCCTCTGTCCACCAAGGCTGGGGAGACACACATACAGGAGAGCTTTCTCAGGACGGCTTGTCTCTCATTACCTCACCCCAGTGCGGGGAGGATGGGTTTCTCAGCGCCTGCTCGCTGCTCCAGCAGGAGAACTGGGAGACCCCAGTTTGAGTGGCAGCAGGTAGCGCCTGGAGCCTGCTGCTGGGGAGTAATCACTGGCTCTGGTGCACAGCTCCCTCCATCACAGGGGCAGGGAGGACTGCATGCAGCTGAGTAACTCCCTCCTGTGACAGAAAGTTGTACTTGAACCCGAAAATGTCCTAACATGTGCGACAAACTGGGTCAACCTATTTAAAGGAGCCCAGGTTGCTTTGTAAGTTGTTGCGCGCAGACTGGGGACAGGAGGTGGGAACAAGAAGTGAAGCAGCGCCTGCATGGCTCCTGTCCTCCCCTGTCCTCAGGGCTGAGCGTCATGCGGGCTGTTTTGTCAGGAATTCCACAGGGACAGTGTGTTTATGGAGACGCTCATTCCAAAGAGGGAAGCTACCCAGCCCCTTCCTGGGAGACGGGGTGGGGGGTGGGCAAAGGAGAGAGGCTACACTCCAGAGGCTTGGAGAATAGCTCTCGACTCTGCCTTCTCATTCGTTCTTTCCCTTTAAAAACGGTAAATGACACATATTTTTAGACCTCAGCCCAACAGCAGGGGAAGATTGCGGGCAGCCAGATCTCGTTAATCCTGTACTTCAGGGAACCATTGTGGATGTTGACAGCAGTTTCATAGACTCTAGAGGAGAACATTTTAATGTCAAAATGATTTGAAATTTTTCTATGGAACCCTATATTGCAATGTAACGAGACAAAGCTAACATCTTATAGGAAAGTGTTATATACGGCCCTATAGGAAACTTATCTAATTTAAAAGCCTAGAGTACCGGTTATTAAAGCCTGTGGCTAGTTTAAAGCTTATAATTAGAAAGTTTGCGTAAAAACTAATAATAACCACAAGTTCAGGTGTTATTGCTGTAACTGGAGACAGTAAAAATTCATGTATTTGTTAATTCAAGTAAGTATGTGTTAGACACAAAATTTAAAAAGCAGGGTTTTTCCCTGCACATGATTCTACATTCTGTCAATCACTGAAGTTTATAAATTCCTTTAAAAAATGTAACAGTACTTATACAGCTATTAAAAGAATCTGGTAAGTCCATGTTTTGATATTCACATATATTTGTTTTATACTAGAGGCCCCGAGGCTATCAGCACAGTGATGGGGGCGGGGGTTGCTGGCACCCACTTGGCCTGGGGCCTGCAGGCTGGGGGCAGCTCCTGAATTGAGCATCTGTCCCCTGGTGGTCAGTGTGTGTCATAGTGACCGGTCATTCCACTGTTCAGTCTATTTACATATTAGGCTTTTATTATATAGAATGCATACATGTAAATATAGGAGGTAGACATATTTGATGAATATTTACTATAATTGTTATAGGATACCCTAAGACTTTGCTTTTCCTTTCTTTTGAGATATATTGGATGAAGAAGAAATTGGCAAACATATACATCTGAGCTCAAGGTCAGGTTTTAGCTCACTTAATAAATACCCCAGCTTTGAAATGGAAACCCCAGAGTTATATGTGTCCGAGTTACATCTTTTTGAGGATGTCCATAACAGTTCATGTGCCTCTATCCATTCAGTTACACCCAGTACACCTAAGTGAATTTCATGACTGTCTCTGCTCAGAGAGAAAGCTGCTGGTTCTGACAGCCTGGCAGACGTCCCTTCTCCACATAATTAAATTTCAAAAATCACTTCCCTTCTGCAGCCCTGTCTGTGCACCAGCTGGCTCCCTGCCAGCAGCCCTCAACGTCGAACGTGGCCCGAGTTACCGTTGTCAGCAGGCAGACTTTCTCTGTTTTTCTCTCCCTTCCCACCCACTGGGAACCATGACATCCAAACCCAGACCTCACTACTTTCAATAACAATACGCGGCAGCTCTTACTGCACAGAAAGCTCAGAGGGCCCTGCCCTTGAGGGCAGAGTGGGAATGGCTGAGGGTAATGAGTGGGGTGGGGAGGACGTGAAAGGAACTCAGGAGAAACTGTGACAAAGTCCAAGGCCAGCTTAACGGGATGAGGAATCAAAGAGGTGGAACTTAGGCCCATGAAGGGACTTTTTAGAGAAAGGGCGCGCTTATATGTTGTAAACTCTGCATTTCACGGGAAGTTTATGGGCTCAGCAAGCACAGTTCCTAAGTGTGGGCTCCAGGGAAAATAAAGCCTTGCCCCCTAAGCACTGGCGAGCAAGAATTGGCTGGACACCGTGAAGGCTGGACATCGTGAAGGTATATTGTATTATAATCTGATGCATAAAATACTAACTTTCCCATCTTCAGATATGTTAACCCGACTAACTTCATAAATTACAAAAAAAAAAAAAGAAAAAAAGAAAGGAACTTAAAACAACATGAGTTTTATCAACATAGAACAATCAATGTCACAGGCAGTTTTTTAAGGCTGTTTCTTTTGAAGGTGAAGTCCAAGGTTGAAGGTCTGTCCTGGAGGGTATCTGCATGGAGTTACATAGGAGCCAGCAGCCCGGGTCACTGCACTCAAAACTCATTCACAGTGAGCGGCGGAACGCCTCCTGGACAGGACACTGAGGACCTGTCTCCTGCTTAGAGATGCTCAGGATGCAGAGTGACAGAACTGGCCCTGACTAAGGGAGGCTCTGTGGGATTGAGATTTTTAATTTTTTAATATTTTTATTGATTTCAAAGAGGAAGGGAGAGGGAGAGAGAAACATCAAGGACGAGAGAGAATCACTGATTGACCGCCTCCTGCATGCACGCCCCCCCAATGGGGACTGAGCACACAACCCCAGGCATGTGCCCTGACAGGTAATCGAACCCTAACCTCCTGGTTCATAGGTCAACACTCAACCACTGAGCCATGCCAGCCGGGCGAATTTTCTACCACTTAATGAGCCATGGCCATGGCGCCCCCAACAGGCTCTGGGTCTCAGCCTAGGGGTGGTGGGGAGGCTCACCCTTGTGGCTGCAGCTCAGCCCTAGGGGTAGGGCTGCTCTTTCCACCTTCCTATCTGGTTTCCCATTTTCTTTTGAATTCTTTTTACTTCTGACTAGTCAACCCCTCGTTGCTCCAAACCCGTTGTACTTAATTCTGTACGTGAAATGTCCACTGTTTAATTGCTGTGCGGTCTCTCTCTCCTGACTGGGAGCTCTGGCTCTGACTAGTTGGTATCAAGGGAACATGCCCCAGAAGACTGGGGAGTTGGAGACGTTTGGGCTATAAGTATTTTTACAAGTTTGTGCAATGAACATGTTGCCTGTATTTAAAAAAACCAAAACATTTAAAAGAGGGGAGCCCTAGCCTGTTTGGCTCAGGGGCTAGAGCATCGGCCGGAGGACTGGAGGGTCCCAGGTTTGATTCCAGTCAAGAGTGCAGACCTCAGTTGCAGGCCCATTCTCTGCCCTGGGTTGGGATGCCTGTGGGAGGCACCCAATCTACGCGTTGCTCTCACATCCATCGGTGTTGGTCTCTCCCTCCCACTCTCTCCAAAAATCAGTGGCAAAATATCCTCCGGCGAGGGTTAACAGAAGTAAGATAAAGGTGTGAAAAAATGCAGTCCAAGGAACCGGGAAAACACATAAAGGCCCCAGTGTGTCTGTGGCAGGAAGAGGTGACATGCTGAGGGGAGAGCTAGGAGGAGGGGGCATTTCCCAGGCAGAGCCAGGTGTGTCCTGCGGAGGGGGAGGCCGCGGGCAGGAAGGGCTGGGTCACCAGCTCCGTGCACAGCAAGGTGGCCACGGCAGGTGGACAGCCAGGTGTGTCCGCGCCCAGCACCCCCTCGGGCCTTCACTGAAAAGCCGTGTGTGTGTATGTGGGGGGTGGGGTGGGGGGAAAGTCCACGCAGTGGTCTCGGCTGCAGGCAGCGGGAGGGGCCCCGGGCGGCGGATTGCCAGGCCCCTGCAGCTCCGAGACGCGCCTCGGGGTGTGCCCGCCGCACCTCCCACCCGGCCGCTCCCGCCGTGGGCGGTGGAGGCGCGGATGGCGCACTGGGGCGGGAGGTTCCGGGAGAACCGGGACCCCTGGTGGGACCCCTGATGGGACCTGTGGGTGAGGGACTCAGACGCTTTTCTAGGAGGAGCAGCCGGCGAGGCGATGGCTCCCCGCGCTCCTGCCCCGGGTCCGCTGTGCCGACGCCTGGCCCCGCCCCGGCTCCCTGCACCTCCCCGCACCGCCAGCTCCCAAAGAAGTCCCCGCAGCGCCCCGTCCAGGCGGCCCCGCTCCGGGGAGCCACGCTCGCTGCACCCTGTCCCTTCCCTCTGCCCCGGGGAGCCGGCGTGGATCCGGGGCAGCGGCCGGGGCGCACGGCCCTGGTTCCCGCAAACCCCAGCCCCGCTCAGGTGTCTCCGCCAAACCCGCGCTCTCCCGACTCGGCCCGCGTTTGAGGGTCCCCCGACCCCTCGCTGCCCCTCCCGCCGCTCGGCCCTCGCGGTGCCGGGGAGGCGCCTCGGCGGTGAGCTCGGGGGAGGGCCGGTCCGCTCCCCGCGTGGCGCCCGCGGCGGCAGCCGAGCGGAGCTGTCGGTTCTGCCGGCGGACACGTGCGTCCCGGAGCGAACTCGGGCGGCGGGGGGCGGCGGCCTGGCCGCGCGCGGGCCGGGGAGGAGCGGGCGGGCGGGGCGGGGGGAGGCGGGCGGGGCGCCCGGAGGGAGGTGGGGCCACTCGCCCGCAGGGACGCCGCGCGCAGGGAGAGGCCCGTGCGGCCGCGGTGGCCGGAGACTCCCCGCCAGCCCCGCAGCGGGACCGAGTGGCCCCCGCAACTTCTCCGACTCGGCCCGGCGCCTCCCGCGGCCATCGGGGCCCCGCGCTGGGGGCGCGGCGGCGGGGCCGGAGCGGCCGTGTGGCCCAGGTAAGGGGCGCGGGGCTGGGGGCGCGGGGCGCGGGGCGCGGGGCGGGTCCCAGACCTGCCCGGGGCGGGGACGCTCCCTCGTGGCTTCCCCTGCGGGCGGCCGGGCCCCGTCGCGCCGTCCACTTCCTGCGCTTTGTTCCCGGTTCTCCCTTCCCCGGGGGGTGGGGAGGTGGAGCGGGGCGGGGTGAGGGGTGCGCCGAGGTCCCGGCTGCGGAGCGCACAGCCCCGAGGAGGAGTCCCACGCGGTGTCCCGGCCCCCGCGCCCGCCAGTCACCCCAGCTCCGCCCGGCCTCCCGTGCAGGTGGGTCCGCGCCCCGGGCCAGGCCGTCGTGGGTGCGGGGCGGGGGCGCAGCGCTCGGGGAAGGTGCCGGGGCGCCCGGCCCGGCCCGGCGGCGGCTCGGATTCCAGAGCTGCGGGGCCCGGCCCGGCCCAGCCCAGGGCCCTGCGGGCAGTGGGGCCGCGTCGCCCCGAGGAGTTGCGGGGGGAGCCCCCAAAGAGCTGTGCTGCTGGGGTGGGGGTGGGGATGGGGCGAGGTGCCAAGTTTCTGGGAAAGCCGACACGTGGTGTCCCGAATGGATCACATTCACCAAAAGCAGTTGAGGAAGCAAAGAGCCCATTCTTCCCGCCACGATGCCGTCCGTCGCCCGGCCAGGGGTGGGGGGGAGGCTGCCCGGGTAGTTGATGTTCGAGAAACAGGGAAACCTGGGATGGGTTACTTTTTACTTTTTATTTTATTTTTTAAAATATATTTTATTGATTTTTTTACAGAGAGGAAGGGAGAGGGATAGAGAGCTAGAAACATGGATGAGAGAGAAACATCTATCAGCTGCCTACTGCACACCCCCTACTGGGGATGTGCCTGCAACCAAGGTACATGCCCTTGACCGGAATGGAACCCGGGACCTTTCAGTCCGCAGGCCGATGCTCTATCCACCGAGCCAAACCGGTTAGGGCTCTCCTTACTTTTTAAAACAGCAAAATAGGGTGACTTGACCGAACTGGGGGAGAGGGGGAAGGCAGCGTGGTTTTGAGGATGACTGCACTCGCGGGCAGTTTTTCCTGCATTTCCTCTGTGGAGCCTGGGGACCCTTTGGGTGTTCCAGGGAGCCTGTGTGTCCGGTAGGACCTGCACCAGTGTTCACCACGCGGCGAGGATCTTGGGGCTCTGCTCTCCCGTTCTTCTCCCCTCTCCTCCCTTCTCAGATGCTGCTGACATCATTGTCTTAACAGTTTGCACCTGGCCCTCTCGGGTTCCCTCTGCAACCGATTTAAGCCCGAGTGTGTGTAGAAGAGCGTCGTTTCACACACGAAGTCGCCCAAGTTTCTTACAGGTGCAGGCCATATGCTGGCAGTCTTTCAGGCATGGCCTCCGCATGCAGAGTGTCAATGACTGCGCTGATAACTCGAGCAGAAGCAGTAAAACGAGTGTGTGCACACACTCAGGGGTATTTCCTGGTATTCTCAGAGGTGTTTACTTTCTACAAACGCAGTAGGGAGAGCCCCCATCGGCCATTGAAGTTTACCCGCTCAGCTTATGGGGCCAGACTTGTTGCTTTCCGCAGTGAGAGGCTTTCTGATTGTGTGAACGCCGTGGCAAGGCCCCCGGGAGGGGAGTTTATTATTTACAAAAGAAGGCCCTAGAGATCTCAGCACCAGGTTTCCACACCTTCCCATCCACAAAAGCTGCTGCTTCATCTGGCCCCTGCCTGCCTTTCCAGTCTCACTTCCTGACTGTTCTCACGTCTCCCTCCCATCGCGCTCCCCCAAGTGCACACGCACGCACCCTGCCACACCCATCACACCACTTCCAAGCTGTCATCTCCAGACCACTGTCTGGAATGAATGAACACCCTGCCTCTATGCTCCTCAGCCACTTGTCCATCTGTTGCTCCTTCATGTGTCAAATTCCTTCTCTACGGCTTTCTTTCCCGTTATCTCTAGGTCGTTAAGCTCTTTATTCTCTAGTAGCCCTTTCTGGAACATTTTTTTTTTTACACATCTGACCATGCCACCCTGTACAGTTAGTTGTGCAAGTTGTTCCCTGCCCAGGGTCAGCCTATCCAGTGGAAAAGTGGAAGCTGACATCCAATTTGCATTTTGCTTGCCACGCCCCTGGTGCAGTCCTCTCCTCTCCCCTGAAGGGGGCGCCTTGTGTGATTCACCGAAAGGTACAGTGGAGAGAGGCAAAAGCAGGTTCATCACCCTGAGGGACAGAGCAGAAACTCTTTTGAGGTTCCTTGAATGAGTGAGAAAAGAAAGGATTGTGGCTACAGTAGTTTGGAGGCAGAGTTCTCATATGTCCGTATACAGGAATGTGCTTCGGTTTAGTACTCTATCGCGCGTCTGGGGGATCAGGTGATGCTTGGATGTGATTACAGGGGAGAATCTGGGCGTGTGAATTCACAGGTGGTGGGCCTCCTCAGCTGATTCCCACTCACGGCACTAGGGTTTACCCTCTAATGTCTAATCCTGATTTCCTGAGGGAGTGCAGGGTGCAAGAATCCCGAAAGTAAGGCCATAAAGAACTTTGCACACTACCATGTGCTAATAAATGGGATTGAAGTCCCATGTCATGTACAAGAATTTAAGGCGTCCTTAAGTGCCTCAAGCAAGAGAGTGAGAAAGGAAGGCTCGGAATCGCATTTATTTCAGTTCTCCACTGAGGTCCACATTTTAGATCACCGGTCGCACATGAGAAACACAGTCTTCACATTGCAGCAACTTGCAAACTCAGCTGGCTGCAAGGTTCTTTTCAATGCCCCACGTTTGTAAGTAGTGCGACACATCTGACACCTTGTGGGGCAACCTGGGGATATCTTTTTAAGCTACAACCAACATATGCATCATCTCACAACGATGTATAAAAATGCGATGTCAAATAATATGCTTGTAAATGTCAAAGAACTTGCCAGTTATAGGAATTCCTCGAATCTCCAGGATTTATAGCTAGCTTTAGAGATCATGCCGATAGTCCCGTTTACGGCAAAGGAAGCTTAGGACCAGAGGCTCGTCAAGGGCCACAGAGGTCACATAGGGACACAGCCCGGACGAGCTCTCAGGTGTCCTGGCTCTTAATTCATTGCTTTTTATGCAAGGGCCTGTGAGAACAGTCTTCTGTGTCTGCCATCGCTGGCTTCAGTTAGGGAAGGTGTAGACTAATTCGGATGTCTCAGGGAAAGAAAATGCTTAGCATCCCTGTGGGAAGCAGGCGTGTGACAAATACTTGCTGAATGCAGGAATGCTGAACAAGCCAGTTGATAGCTTACTTATTTACAGTAATTATTGAATATAGCACAAGCAAAGTCCTTTGGAGTCCATTATGGTGGAATTTGGTCTCTGCGTTTGTATTCCTTAAATGTCATAAAAAGTACTGGATAAACTTTATGGAAGAGACGGGTAGGAATTGTTTTCTATAAGAGAAGCCAGAATTCCTCACAGAAGGGCATCACAGGAAAATCCAAGATTGGGAAGCCATAGGTCTGCCCCACACTGGCCTCGGTCCTGCAGGTCTTAAATATCACCTGCCTCCGTGTCTTCGGGTAACCCCAGAAGTCTCCGAGTTGTCAGCAGGATCAGAGGGCTCACGTGCATGAGAGCACTCTGCAAACTTTGGGACATGAGTGAGTAGTAACAAGTTGAGAGTCAGAAGGTGTGGCAGGAAGCGCCTGCCAGGCCTGGGGTGGGCTCTGTGTCCATCATCCCTGTGTTCCTCGGAAGAGGGCAGCAGGCTTTGTGGAATGAGGAAGGAGCTGAAGCCCGCACAACTGTCCCCCAACATTGACCAGGTGGTCAGTGAGCCCCTCTCCTGTCTGCAGTGCCTTTCATCTCTAACTTCAGTGAGACAACCTTACTTCTGGGAGAGAAGCAAGTGACATCATAGCAAATGACTAGTTTTAGGCAGAGGAGCGATTCGCATTGCAGACCCGTCCCTTTTCAGACTGTGGTGAGTGGGCTTAGGAAAGCAAGACTGGCAGGAAGATAATCAGTTGTCACAGAGCAGATATGGTCAGAGGGTGCCAGCAGGGTGGTGGGACGGGCAAGAGGAAAGTTCCCGAACTGTAATGGAGATAGAATGCACGTGGCAGGTGGCAGAATGTGGAGGGCAGGAGGGGTTGTATCCAGTGAAGGTTGTTTCCTGGTTCTGGTAACACAGAGAAAAGGTGGCGACCTGTGGGGGCCATTCACTCTATATATATATTTCAGAGAGGGGAAGGGAGAGGGGGAGAGAGAAACATCAATGATGAGAGAGAATCATTGGCTGATTCCTGCTTGCCCCCTTCTTGGGATCACGCCCATACCTGGGCATGTGCCCTTGACTGGAATCAAACCCAGGACCCTGCAGTCCGCAAGCCATTGCTCTATCCACTGAGCCAAACCAGCTGGAGCTACTCACCCAGTTTCACACAGTTATGAAGTCCCATAGCGGAGACTGCACCCAGGCCCGATTCCATGCACCTTCCTCTCTCCCATCCCGTCTCAACTGTTAGCACGCCGGGAACTGCAAAGGAAGAAAATCTAGAATGTGAAAGCTTTGACTCTTCTGAGTGAGTTAATAATTGTAAGAAACAAGAAGTGCCCAGTCTGAAGCCCTCCCACAGAGCCAGGCCCGCAGGTGTAGGCCAGTGGCCGAGAAGGTTCCCACCAGCCGTGCGCGGTGCAGTTCTCATCTTGGGTCCCGTCTGGCCCAGGACCCAGCGAGCTCCTCCCAGGCGGCCCATCCAGCTGGAAATCGGTCTGCTTTGTTTCCATTCACGAGGCTTGTAGATGGAGTAACCGAATCTGGCCTGCAGCTCTCATTGTATTTTCACGGTGTTGGATTACAAGGTTTCTTTGACATTCCTGGTTGGATTTCTGAATGTGCTTCTTGGATGTATTTCTTCCAGAGTTACCATTAGTGAGTGATTCCCATGCATCAGGAATAAGATTTCTTAATTTGTAACTTTCGGGCAGGGGCGTCTCAATGGACTAACTGGCTTTTAGGGTTTCTCTCAGCTATAAAACTCAATGATTCTATGTAGTAGCAGGGGGATGAGAAAGCAGATGGAAACTTTTATGAAAACTTCACAGCCACGTTATTTGTTTTTTTTTTTTTTTTTTTTTTTTTTTTTTTTTTTTTTTTTTTTTTTTTTTTTTTTTTTTTTTTTTTTTTTTTTTTTTTTTTTTTTTTATTTTTTTTTTTTTGTTTTTTTTTATAGTTCTTTTTTTTTTACATTTTTTAAAATTACATAAAGTTTTACAAAGATTAGTACATATATCTCTTTTTCCCCCTGCCCTTCCGCCCGCCTCCCTACCCCCCAGTGTTTTGTGTCCATTGGTTGTGCTTAAATGCATGCACCAAAAGTCCCTTGGCTGATCTGTTACCCCCCCCAACGTCCCTGTCCTTGTATCTGTAGTTTGACAGTCTGTTTGATGTTGCTCTGCCTCTGAGTCTATTTTTGTTCACCAGTTTATAATGGTTATTATTATCCATAGATGAGTGAGGACATGTGGTATTTTTCTTTCATTGACTGGCTTATTTCACTTAGGATTATGTTCTCCAGCTCCATCCATACTCCTGCAAATGCTAAGAACTCCTTCCTTTTTACAGCAGCA
>PVJC01009854.1:0-44971 GCA_004026665.1 Murina feae
GGAGGGCAGTTTGGGAGGGATCAGGCCTGCAGAGGAGGGTAGTTGTGGGTGATCAGGCCAGCAGGGGAGAGCAGTTAGTGGAGACCAGGCCAGCAGGGGAGGGCAGTTGCGGGGGGGGGATCAGGCCTAAAATGCTGCTCTAATAGTTATGAAAAAATCAATTTCATTGGACCTACTGTAGAAATTAAACATCTTCTGAGTGAGTCAAAAAAGAAAAGGCATAGCTAAACTCCTATCTTTTTTGAAAGTGGTGAAAAGATTCAAGGAAAACAATTTAACAGGAAGCAAATGACTTATTTATGCTCTCATAGGAAGGCTTTTCACTGGTATAGTTTTGATAATAGAGGAATATAGTTGTTTATAGTATATTAGAGGCCCAGTGCATGAAATTCGTGCATGTGGGGGCATCCCTCCGCCCGGCCTGCAGTCAGACATCCCTCTTGCAATCTGGGACTGCTGGCTCCTAACTGCTCGCCTGCCTGCCTGATCACCCCTAACTCCTCGCCTGCTTGAAGCCAAGAGATAATTAGATGAGCCCACTTTGCTCTCTCACACTAGGACCAGTAAGGCAGGCAGCGGTAGATTTCTAAAAACCTTTTCGATTTAATTGTACATACGTAGAGACGAACCAAGTTTAAGGAGAAGAGCGTAACATTCCCTTTCCAACTTCCCAAATAGTTTAATATAGAAAACCAAATCCTTAAAAATTTTTCATTTGCTGAGCTGACCATGTCAAGTAGTTTGTAACATTAGAATTTACTCTTATAGAATCAACCTGAAAATATTTAGGTAGTTTCCCTGTGGAGCTACAGATATTTTTAGAGACCTTGGAAGCTACTGTTTTGATATTGTTTATATTTGTTTATGTACTATTCTCATAGAATTTCTAAATTCTGTGCACTACAACTTCAGTGTGAATATCTATACTTATTTCTTTAGCTTATATCCTCTTTTAATTGTCTATCAGGTCCCAAGCTGCTTATTTGATGTAACCATTTACAATGTAAAACATGAACTGAGTAAAATAATCATTTTCTCTATCAGTTGGTAAAGTGATTAAGTAAACCTGAGGCATATATGTTTACTATATCTGATTATATTTTAGAATAATTATATATTTTCAATAACTTCCTGTAGATTATTGTTTCTACATTATATAAATTAATGCTATTTATTTCAAGATTCTGTGGGTATATTTCTTATACATATATGGCTCCTAAATAACATGAGCGATACACTATAAAAACAAACTTTGAAAACATTGAGAATTCAGGTGGAAAATAATAATTAGCCTTGACAAGAGAAAGCTAAACCACAGCCTTCAGATGGAATGTAGTAATATCATATTGTACACTTAGCAAAACTGCCTGCTGTGTTTACTGGGGTCATTCCTCCTTAGCTGCTCTTGCCCAAATAATAATGTGCTAGACACTTTGGATTTCCTTTCTTCTTTTTTTTTTCTGCTGGGATGAGAGCAAGGTTCGGAACAGATGCTCTTGAGAGCTTAATTCTCTGCTGTGTAAATTGCCTGTTTGCATGGGTGGGCATAAAACAATCTTGCAGTAACCCCATCACCTCCTGGCTTTGGAATTCAGTATAGTGATTTTTTAAAAAGATGTACGATTTGAATTATGTTTTAAATAAACTAATGTGAAAATGGATTCATATCTCCTGGCGGAAGTCAGTTCTAGATCTAACCCACAATAGAAAGTAGTTTAAAATAAAGGTTATTCCAAAAAGAAAGGATCTAATTTGGGGGACACAGTTAGGTAGGACCCAGTTTTGTGCTGATCTTGGTACCTTTTATATATGAATTTTGAACCCTTGTGGGTTCCCATACACAGTTTTCAGAGTATTGCATTTTAACATTAGCAAAGTGATTAATCCAACTATGAACTCTCTTTTAATAAGGCCCTGTCATATGAAAATGTAATCTTAAGCAGAGTTTATACTTGGTTACAGATTTGTATATATAATTACAAGTTTAAATATTAACTGATTTGGCAGGACCAATTTTACCAGAATGAAAGCTCAAATGTGTCCTCCTTCCCCATCAATGCTCCCTATCCCCAATTCCTTTAGCTCTTAGAAAAGCAGAAATCCTTGACCCTGTCTAGCACCTACAATATGTGAAACTGGCTCCTGCTGACATCACAGCTGTCTTAGGAATCCCTTGGAGAGTGATTAGCTACAGAAAGAGATGAAATAGCTAACCTAATGAGGTTACAATATGCGTTGGAACCCTTCATCTCCCTTTAAGTAAGCCATCCAATAATCATAGTTCTCGTTCCTGCCTCCATACCTTCTTCTTAATAATTTTCTGTATCTGGAATGCTCTACCATTTCCTTTTGACCGAATATTACACTGCATGAAGCCTGAAGAGCTATTCCAACTATGGCATTCCCCATCTCAGAAGAAATATGTTGTACTTATAAGACATACTGCATGCCTATGCATTAATAACCCTCTCCTGCTAATTCATGGATTTCTTAAATGAAATAATATATATGAAAACATGAACAAAGTGTTTGGTGCATAATATGGCTCTCAAAAGTTGTTCGTTTTTTGTTTTTTTTTTTTTTTCTATTGCTGTTATTTTGCCTACAAATGCTAGCACAGTTTCAGTTCATGGCAGAATGAATTGGCCTGCATGTCTCCATAGCTTGCCACTATGCTGCCATCTGCTTGGTGAGAAAGTAAAAGCTGTGTGCAGAAAGAAACTACTCAGAAACCGGCATTTCAGAGCCAGTGAGTTCCCTAAGTCATGGTAGTTAAGGGCCGATTTAAGGACTGGTTATATTCCTTAATGCATCTTTCATTAGAATTGAAAGAAAAAAGACAGATAACCCTGTAAATAAGTATCCTATATAATAAAACGGTAATATGCACCCTAACAGCAGAACCACTGGGAATGACTGGTCACTATGACACACACTGACCACCAGGGGGCAGACGCTCAATGCAGGGGCTGCCTCCTGGTGGTGAGTGCACTCCCACAGCGGGAGCTCTGCTCAGCCACAAGCCAGGCTGATGGCTGCCAGCACAGCAGTGGTGGCGGGAGCCTCTCCTGCCTCCTTAGCAGAGCTAAGGCTGTCCAACTGCAGCTTAGGCCTGCTCCCCACTGGCAAGTGGACATCCCTCAAGGGCCCCCGGGCTGCCAGAGGGATGTCTGGCTGCTAGTTTAGGTCCAATCCCCCGGGGAGCAGGTGGACATCTCCTGAGGGGTCCCAGATTTGCTAGAGGGCACAGGCCAGGCTGAGGTACCCCTCCCCCCATCAAGTGCACACATTTTTGTGCACCGGGCCTCTAGTATCTAATCTAATAAAAGAGTAATATTGAAATTGACCAATCAGAGCGGCTGTATGCAAATTAACCCATCCAAGATAGAGGCCAGCAGTCAAGGAGCTGGAGTAAACAGCAGGCTTCCGTTGCACCAGGAGTAAACTGTCTGCCAGCCAGCTGGGCCTCTCTGTACTCGAGGCAACAACATAGTTACAACATTGTTTCAATTATAGAAGCCTTGGAGCTGAAGCAAACAGCAGGCTTCCGTTGCACCAGTGATAGAGGAAACTGCCTGCCTAGGCTGGCTGAGCCTCTGACTAAGGCAACATTCTTTCAGTTATAGAAGTCACGGAGCTGAAGCCAACAGGAGGCTTTGTTACCTGCCTAGGCCTCGGCTTAAAGCAACAGTATCCATTATAGAACATAAATAAACCCCAAAAACCTGCTTCCAGCCAGCCTTGCTGGAACATTGGGTCAATGGGAGCTGTGGGCAGCCTGAAAGCCTGAAACAGCCCTCAGTCCGTCACCCAGGCTGGCCACACCCCAATGGAGTGAGGGTCCATACTGGGGGGCTTGGCCAGCCTGTAAACAGCCATCAGCCCCTCACCCAGGCTGACCAGGCATACCAGCAGGTAGACATCCCGAGAGGGGTCCCAGACTGGGAGAGGGCACAGGCCAGGCTGAGGGACCTCCCGAGTGCACAAATTTTTGTGCACCGGGCCCCTAGTTTTTAATAAAGGTAAATGTATTTAATTTAAAGGGTGTCCTTAATCATGCAATTTTATTGTTTACTCATACAGTTTTAAAACACAATAATAAGAAATAGTGGATTATCAGGGTGCTCGCTTGCTGTTTCATAAATGTCTAATCACTATGTTGTGTACCTGAAACTAGCACAAACTTCAACAGTAATTTAATTTTTTAATTAACAAAATAAATAATGGAGAGAAAACAATACTGTCATTTTCTTTAAAGTTGTTTTTTCTGTTCTTAACTATATCACTAGTAGTCCTGTGCACAAATCTTTGCACCAATAGCTCGCTGCTACCCTCCTGTAGTTCTCCAGCCACTGCCCCACCCTCCTGTAGCTCCCCCCCAGCCCCCCAGGGCCCCCATTGGCTTGCTGTCCTGCCCCTTCCTGTAGCTCTCCACTGCCGCTCATAGCTCACTGCCCCAACCTCCTGCTGATCCGTGATCTGGTCACCACGTGGTCGGTCGTTAGGTAATGACCATTTGCATATTACATCTTTATTATATAGGATTTACCTTTACAGTCATAGCATAGTGGGATAAGTCTTTAAAGCTTCATGCAGTTTTCTTTATTTGTCAACCTTTCCTTTAAAAAAAATAAATAAAGTTGCCTACAATCCTAGAATTAGGAAACTATTACTATGGCAGAAAGAAGAAAGTGGTGGTCTTTTCTTGCAAATGTAAGTAATTCTGTTGTCTCAATTTCTCAGTTTTTGCTGTTATTTAAATTTAGTTTTAAATTCTTAAGTATAAATAATTTATGTAAATAGTTCCTCTTCCCTACAATGTCACAATTCAATTCAATTGAGCAAATATTTATTAAAGGCTTACTATATTCATACCACTCAGTTGTTAGAGAAATAAAATCAAGGAAGAGAAACACCCATAGTCTCATGAAGCTTACATCTGCCAGAGGGAAGACAGACAATAAACCTAATAATAAAGAAATTATATAGTGCAGAGAGTGAAATAAAGCCTAGGAAAAAAGACACAATAGAGCACATCAGGGTGTCAGGATATTGAAAACCTATAAATTGTCATATTAAATTGGTAGCCTGGATAGACCTATTGAGAATGTAGCATCTGAACAATAAAGGAGATGAACTGGTTAGCCAAATAGACACCCAGCTGAAGAAAATCCCAAGGCAGCAGGAATAGCCAGAACAAAGGCCCAAAGGTGGGAGCATTTCTGGTGTGGGTAAGGGCCCGCAGAGACTGACGTGGTTGGAAGAGTGAGTGCGGGGGCATGGGAGGGGATGAGACTGGAGAGAGCGAGCAGGTGTGGTGGGGATCCAATCATATAGGCCTGGAGGGCTTTCACTCTTGTGCGGAGTGACATGGGGCATTCTAGCAGGTTTCTGAGAAGAGGAATACAATGGTTTATGCTTTAAAAAAGATCCAGCTTCCTTGTTGAGAAGGGACGATCAGGGGCCAGAGTCCCTCTCAGGAAGCTTTGCAGTAACCCAGGTAAAAAACGCTGGTGAGCCGAGCTGCCAAACAGCCACTGGAGTCAAGAAAATGGCCATCTTCAAAATATATTTTATATATACATAAATATGTTGAGGGTGGAATCAACAGGATTTTCTTAGACTGCACATATTAGTGACCAAGCATTAAAAATTTCAATAGCTCAGCTTGAATGGCTCAGTGGTTGAGCATCAACCTATGAACCTGGAGATCATGTTTTGATTCCCAGTCAGGGCCTATGTCCAGGTTGCAATGTGAGGCATGCAAGAGGCAGCCGATCAATGATTGTCTCTCACCATTGATGTTTCTATCTCTTTCTCCCTCTCCCTTCTTCTCTGAAAATCAATAAAAATATATATTTTTAAAAAGTATTATAATAAACTTTATTTAGTAACTGAGTGATAATTATAAATTCACTTGAAATAATACTATCTGTAAGGCAACAAAATAGTGTATTTTATATATTTTTTGAATTTCTGTGGTAAGCTGAAAAATAAATTTTCTATGTTGAGGATCCCTCTTATTAATATACTAGGGGCTCAAATTTGTGCACCTTGAAAGGAACTGTGGGCTACAGGGCTGCAGTGGGCACAGGGGCGGGTCTCGGCCCATCCTCCACATTTCTGCCCAGCCCCTCTTGCTGTGGCCTCCGGTCCGCTGTCTGCTGGCAGCCCCACTCCAGCTGCCGCTGCTCCCACACACTGATGGTGCTGGCCCCGCTTGCTCACACCTGCTGACGGCACAGAGCGATTGGGGCCAGTGCCAGAAGCGCGTGTGAGCAGTGGCTGCTGCCTCGATTGTCCCTCAGGAGCAGGGGGAGGTGGAGAAGCCCTCAGGGATGACCAGGTACAGCAGCTGCCACTTGCACCCACAGATGGCACCAAGTGATTGGGATCAGCGCTGGGCACCAGCAGTGGGTGTAAGAGGGGCCGGCATTGGCAACAGGTGCGAGTGCTTGGCGGGACCACGGAGAAACAAAGAATTTTCAGTAACCACCAGAGGCTCGCCCTGATGACAGCGACTGGTGCACCATCTTGGTCTGGTGCCCCACTCACCTGCTCCACCATCCCGCCATGGCCAATGTTCGCCATGTTCCACATATGCCCCCTGATGGTCAGCACACATCATTGCAACCAGTTGTTTGGCCATTCAGTCTATTTGCATATTAGGGTTTTATATAGAGAGAGATTTATTAGATATTTAGATGGTGAAATGTGTAAATGTATTAAAATGGGTAAAATATTGCAGTTAGAAAGTATGAGAGATAATTAAAGATAGACTCAGTGGTGAAATCTGTAGTATGTTATTGTGTGGCAGTATGAATGAGTTCCTCATTTAAGGAAGGGAAATTACTGATCCATTTCATTGATTAATTAACAGCCATGTGAAGCTTTTATCTGATATTATATTTTTATGCCTGGTTTAATTTTACCTAGAAATGCTTTAATAAATGTTATATTTTAATACATAGAAGCTTCAGCATATTAGAATATTCTGCAGATATAATAAGAGCTTAGCAAAGCACTTTGATATATAAGTACAATTCTAATAAAGATTCAGCATATTAGTTCTTTCATTCCAAAAGAGAATTCTTTTAAATTAACATTATATTACAGTGATAGGCAAAGTGATTAGAGACTAAATATGCTTGGCTATTTTAAAAGAATACAATCATTAGCACAAAATGATTTGTAATGCAATTTTAGTTCACTGGGGAGAAAAACAATTCCCTTTCATATTTAGTAAATATATTTAAGAACGTAGCTAGAAAATCCAGTTTTGGTAGACATATAATGCTTACTTATCTCTTGCATGGCTTTAAAAAAGATGGCATTAGGTACAGGTCAGATGTGCAATTAAAACAGGGAAATGTGTTTTATAATAAAGAAATCTATTGTATTTTTGATACTACATGAAATTTCATAAGCATTAGTCAGAAAATATGATTTGGAAAATTATATTTAAAGCTCATGCAGTTGTAGTAGTATTTAATGCTTTAGAGACAAAATGGCCCAACGCAATTAGCCAAGTCCTGAGGCAGCATTAAAATGCTGAAATATGGGATTGTAGGAGCTTACAAAGTCAGAAATTTCCCAAAATAATTTTGATTAGCTAAAATACTATTTTACTCCATGGTTTACAAAATAATTTACATATTTTTTTTAATATTTTGTTTTCATGTAATAATTGTTAAATAAAATAGCAATAAGTTTTATTTACTTATCATTAGTGCTAGGAAGAATTTTTATAAAGCTGCTCAGTACAGAAACCATGCCCTGAAGCAGATACACATAAATCTGTATTTTTACGTATCCCTTTAAATCAGTATATCTTCAACAGCTGTGTAAACATCACTGTATATTAAGTTCATAAGCAGTACCTGTATCCCCATAGACAACGCACACAACTGGGCTGTACCCCAGTTACCTAGAAAATTGGGATCTCCTCACTGTGGGTTCCCTGTATCTGCATGTATAACAAGCATCTAACATGAAGCCTGGGGACATAACATTTTGACACTCAAAAGAATCAAGGAATGGGATACACACAACAGTAAACTGTTATTTGTTGATTGTATATATATCAATCACAGTGGCTGAGAGTATGATCTATTAATATTCATAGAAAAAGAGAGACTTAAGCAAACTTAAGGATGGATAGCGTTTGAACATGCAGAGGCATTTCTGGTAGAGGTACTAGATCAGCAGGCGATAGAAAACAGTTACTAGATGCCTTGGGTGGTAAAAGTTGCTCAGGCTAGACTGGATCAGGCTGCAGCACACACTGTGGTGCACCATCCCGAGCCCCTGGCATCTCTTCTTGGTACTAAGAAATTGGTATCTGAGAGCTTACTGCTGATGTCTTTCTCAAATTGTTCTTGCATGACAAGAGCCACCTGGGCCAAGGTCACAGCCCTTGAGAAGGGGCATATTTAATAGCTATTTAATGACAGGAAGGAGATGGCATAAAGGTCTGTCTCCTTGCCCCAAATGAGACAACAGTTGCCTCCCAGCCCTAATCAATGGGGTTGGCTAAAGCCATTGTTGGGGTAGAATTTCAACTCATTGAATTCCTTGACCCAATCCTGACACCTTTGCATCCTTTAGATGTTGATCTCAAAAGTAGACCCCAATATATTTCCTGCATACCTACCTCTGTCTCAGATTCTATTTACCTTTGGAAGTCAGCCCACAATGCCTGTGTAGCTGAGTTCAGAAGTCAATGTACTTCTCCTTTTCTTTCCATAGATGTGTCGTGTTTGACACAGTGAGGGCAGTATTTGTTTTTAAACTGAATTGTTAGACAGAAATGATAAAATCTGAAGATTTCATTGAGACAGCTAGATTTCGGACTCCCCACCTGGCCCATCAGGGCATGTATGCATCTGCAGTACACTTCACTCCCTTTGGAAGGTCCTTGGTCTCCATGGTCCACACATAACAGATTGTTCAGAAGTTTTTTAGAACTAATGGTCAGGCCCTAACTGGTTTGGCTCAGTGGATAGAGTGTTGGCCCACGGACTTAAGGGCCCCAGATTCCAGTCAAGGACATGTTCCTGGCCAGGGTGCATGCAGGAGGCAGCTAATCAATGCATCTATTTCACATCTTTCTCTCTGTCTAACCCTCTCGCTTCCACTTTCTCTAAAAATCAATGGAAAAAATACCCTAGGTGAGGATTAATAAAAATAAGATAAAATAAAATAAACTAATTGGTCAGATGCTATACACTTTAAGACTTAATTTTTGATCTGCAGTGAGGGGTCAATGGGGAAAAAAGGGGGTACATCTGCATTACTTTCAACAGTAAAGACAGATTTTTTAATACATCTTAATTTTTGGCCTTTAAAGTATGAGAAAATTGGAAGGGCCATAAGGCATAGTGATTAAAAGCATGATTTAGAGTTTGATTCCTGACTCTATACCACCTTGAGAGCATACAACTCATATGCTCTACACCTTTATTTCTTCACCCACAAAATAGGAAATGAACATTTGTTATTGAAATAATGAATACAGAGAATCTATTGCATAACAGTATAAAGTAAATTAAGCGATCATTTTTCCCCAACCACACAGATGCATATGCTCATGCATTTTTGTGTGTGTGTGTGTGTGTGTGTATATCCCAGTGCATGAATTCATGCATAGCTGTAGTACCTTGGCCTGGCTGGTGATCAGGGCCAATCAGGGATGGAATGCGGGAGGTTGGCAGACCACAGGAAGTTGGCTGTGGGAGCACACTGACTACCAGGGGGAAGCTCCTTCATTGAGTGTTTGCCCCCTGGTGGTCACTGCACATCACAGCTACCAGCTGGCTGTCTGGTCAACTGGTCATAATGGTCACTTAGGCTTTTATACACACACACACACACACGGTGGGGTAAAGGTAGGTTTTACAGTTGTATGTGAAATACAAAATTTATTCTTGTATTATTTATTAACTAGGGGCCCGGGGTACAAAATTTTGTGCACTGGAGAGCGGGTGTCCCTCAGCCCACCTTGTGCCCTCTCACAGTCTGGGACCCCTTGGGGGGATGTCCACCTTCTGGCTTAGTCCCGATCCTGTCCGTGATCACAGGCCGAGGGGGAGAAGCCGCCTGCGATCACCCACAGACGGCTTCTCCCCCATGCCTGCGATCAGGGACAGGCGGCTTCTTCATCTCCCGGCAGAAGCTAGCCTCAGGCACTGGAGCCGGTCTTCTCTGTCTCCCCTGCCTTCTGAGTCTCCAGCAGGCCTAGAGTGGCCAGAGCCAGAATGCTTGTGTGGTAGCTGTGGCTGCAAGGCAAGTATCCCGGCTCTGGCCTCCACCATCTTTGTTGGGTTAATTTGCATATTTGCTCCTGATTGGTTGATGGGCGTGGCTTGTGGGCATGGCTTGTGGGTGTAATGGAGTAAGGGTCAATTTGCATATTACTCTTTTATTAGATTATATTACTGTATTATTTTCTACTAGAGGCCCGGTGCATGAAATTCATGGGAGGGGTGGGTCAGCCCAGCCTGCACCCTCTCTAATCCAGGATCCCTTGGGGGATGTCTGACTGCCGGTTTGTGTCTGCACTTTTAACAGATGACAGCTCCCTTGTTGTTTCTTCTTTTCATACTTAAACCCATCGGAATTAGTAGGTGTTCAAAATGTGTATACACTTTGGAGGGACACCTGTATATCTCTAGTCAGCAGTGAAAGGAACCAACGGCAGGTTTGGAACCTCCAGAAATGGAACCTCACTCACTCCCCACATGTCTCCCCACTCTATCCACCTTCATGGGCAGCAGGAGAAGCACTGTTTTCTCTCGTTAACTGGAGAAAGCATGTCCTGTCACCCGCTGCCCGGCAGGAGTGCTCTGGGCCCCGAGTACGCGAGGCTTCGTCAGGGCAGGCTTTGCTCGTGGGTGCCGGCACCTCGAGTGCACACTCCTTCTCTGCATTTGACCCGACTCTCCTGCCACTTCACTGAGAGGACAGACCTCCTCGCCTCCTCTGGGTTCCCAAATATTGAACACTGACTAAAGGCACCTCAGCAAGGGCTGCCCCGCACCTACTAGGTGTGTCTGTCCACAACTGCTCCCATCTCAGCACCTGCAATAGTCCCACAGAGGCGATCTCGTCGCTGCTCTGACCTCCATGGGAACAGGGCGTCACCACTCTGCCCTCTCACTGTCACCTCACAGGCACCCACCCCAAGCACCCAGACACGCTCCAAAGGATGTGAGCGTGGGGAGGGGACGTGCACACGTTGTGTGGGGGACGTAGGTACGTCGGGGTTGACGGAAGTGCGGCGGAGGGGTGGGGGGAGTGTGCACAGGCTGTGGTCCAGGACTATTGCGGGCACGTGTGGGTGAACGCTGGGGGACAGGATGCATGCACCAGAGGCTGCACCTGCTAGATCTGCAAACTCACGAGGCACGGCCAAGAGGACACCAATCTGGCCCACCACAGTGGCTGTCCCTGCGATGCACCTTCCAGGCCAGGAGGTGGAACTGGCACAGTCGCTCCTCGGCGCTGATGGCCCCCAGGCCCTGCTTGGCACCGCTCACAGATGCTGCCACCAGGTGGGGAGTACAGGCCGCCCTCCACCAGGCCTGTCTCCCCCGCACCCTGTCCCCACCCACCTGCATCTGCTGCGCATGCAGCCTGCTGAGCTGTCATTATGTGATGGCATCCTGGACAGTTTGCATATTCCTCTGTTATTAGTATAGATACGAACAACTTTTGCCCCACCTACTTTTGCCCCACCCTGCATATACATATCATTTATACTGTATGTAATTTATATATTACAAATCTATAATGTACTGTGTATAATTTATACTGTGGAAAAGTAATATAAACAAGTAAAGTTTAAGATGAGTCTTTAAAGAGAGAAAATATAGTGTTAATTAGTATTTTTTAAATTCAGGAAAAATAGTCCAATAAAAATTATATAAAATTAAGTATCTTTTATAGTCTATTCATAGCAATTCTTTTTTATCTTGTTTTATAACAAAGATATAAAGCTCCCTGGAGAGGCCAGATGATTATTTATTTTAGAGGGGTGCTTTTCTGATAAATATACTACAGTTTTGCAGATACATACTCTCCTTAGACAATTTCTAAATCTGAACTAGCTACATCATGCTCACTAATAAACATGTTTTTCTCAAATCAATATTTTAGTAAGGGAATATTTTTTTAAGGAGTACAATTAGGTCTGGTTATATCAAAGGCTGAATCAGGGAGGCATAGAATCACTACCTTATCCTGATTTATACCTTTAAAAGTTGGGTTCCTAAATCATGAGTTCACTCACTGGATCAAATCAAGATCAAAACCTCTGCTTGGATTCAGCGATACATATGAATTTCTACGGTAAACCTTCCAAAAGTCACCTGCAGATACTTTTACTCATTATGGCAAGAAGTTTCAAGTATTTAGGTGACATTCTGTTCTCAATTGTGTGTGTGTGTGTACACATGGGGGGTGTGCCTATAAGTTTTAAGAGTTCTACTAAATGTATTTATTAATGCTACTTAGGACTCATATATAAAAACATCAAATTGGTCATAAATTTGATTTAAAAGCTTGAATCCAGATTTTACTAATACAGTATCCAAGGAGGAAAGCAAAAAAAAAAATGCATGATGTCAAAAATTTTTCATAACTGCAATTATGGCTTTGCCCACTGATCCCAATTCAAACAATTTCAAGTCTGAAACACAAGACATTTTGAGTACATATACTTAAGGATTTTGGTAAAATAGTTTATATCTAAATATTCATCTCTCTATGAAATAAATGAATCAGTAGACTATCCTAATCAACCAAATGCACATCTTCTGAAACTTAACAACATACATGCTATTATTCCATACTCAGCTGGCCTTTTATCCACCTCAGTGTGGGCTTAAACACTGGCATCCAATAGGGTACAATGTTTTCAAATATATTTGGGACTCCTGCCATTCTTCCCCAAATGCTTTCCTTCTTTTTCTCAGTGTTCTACTCATTATCCTCTGCCACTTCTTACAGTTTAGCTCTCGAGACCAAAATAATGACTTTAAGTAAATAGAATATGAAGTTCTGGGAAATATGCGTGGTTTCAAATGCGCACAGATACAGACTATTCATTAGGTACTAAATTTCAATGCACAGAGCAGCATGTGTTTCCTGGCCCACTGCAAACAAGACTGGAAAGGCAGCTGTTTGACAATTGCATTTACATATTCTCAGATTTTACTTTTGAAGTGGAAACTTCCATCTGCATTAAAGTAGAGTCCTACAAGGTTCGAAAATCAGCAATGAGGGAACACTACCCCTAACCGATCCTACTGGCTTTCCTACAGTGCTGTTCTTTAGCTTCTTTCAGTTTGATATCATTTTTGGATGTAGCTAAATGCCAGATACTCTGACAAACATATACTCTACCAGCTGGATCTCCATCTGCTCAACTAAACATTTTCACACCAAATCTGTGTAAAAAGCTATATTTTCAAAGACAGTTATCTACAACTGAAATATTAAAAGCTTAACTGCAGGCGTCCTTCCTCTTACATATTTCACATGCATTTAATCACAAACAAAAAACCACCTCCAAGTGTGATCAGTGGTCTGCTTGCTCTATTTTGCCAAAAGTTATCTTTGGCAATCAATAAAGAGGCAGACAAAGTTTTTGAGCACAAGAAATATTTTTGACATTTTAATAGAAGTATTGTTAGAATCTTTTCATGTGTTTGCTTAGGGAAAAAAAAACTATAAAATTAATGTTATAGAAATAATGCTTTTTTTAAAAAAAATCTGCATTGTTTGTCCTGAGATAACTTTATTTGCCTATATGTGAATTTATTACCAAGCAATATATGTATAACTGGTTCAGAATCTTTTTAATTGGGCCTCAGTTATGCTGAGTAAAAAAAGTTTCTAGCTGAAAATCAAATTAATCTAAGACGGTTCTAAAGAATACTACATAAACCTCAGTGGGTAACATATTTTAGCTTGGGGAAAATTCATCTATGAACTATTATTAGATTTTAGAAAACACAGAGAAGATGAAAGACAAAGTGTAAAAATATCACAGTATTGTCAATGAGGCAAAAAAGGATCACAGAACTCATGCAACATATTAGTGAAAACTCACGTAGCATAATAGGAAAAAATTGGAAGCAGGAAACCATATACTTATTCTCAGAGCTGTGTACACCACTTTTAGATAAATTAGTGGGCATGCTTTAAAAAATGTGTGTGTGTGTGTGTGTGTTAGGAGGATACATAAGAAGGGTCAAGAAAAGAATCAAGAATGATTTCAAGATATATACAGAGAAATACAAACCTACACTTCCAAGAACTTAGGCAAGCAAATGTAAAGCATTCAGAACTTTGATATTTCTTCCAAATCATGTCCTTGGCCAGAAAGCAGTAGGAAATGCAAGAGTAGAAGAGAGGTTCATTTTTTTTAAGAGGGAGAAGGGGAAGGTATAAACCCTGTATCTATAGATTTCCTCCTCACTATTCTATTATCTACTTATAAATAACAATCCTTAAACATTATTTTCAATAAATATGCCTTTTCCAACACTGAGATTATATAGGATTTGGCTTTCATCTCTGAACTTCCCCTAAGGAGAAAGAACAAAAGATCTCAATCACAATACAGACAGATACCTACCTTATAGACCAAAATTTATTTTAAGCAACTACCAGCAGAAACAATTAGAATCGCTAAGAATACACTGATATATTTTCTATTTACTCAGATGTGCTGTGCAGAATCTGAATATATTTAATTGGCTAAAAAAGGACTCTGAGTCACAGAAATATCAATGAAGAAAATTTGCTTAATTCAAGCATTTGCCAAGAAAAATGGTTATCATCAAACACATGAGATTAAATAATTATTTGTTTTCTTTGCTGGCTCAAGATAGATGTAGATCTGATGCCTGCGATTAGTGAAAAAATGACATAACATTTTGTCTTTGCCATCAGCGAAATCCATCAAAGATTCAAGAACAATAATTCTAGATTTATAAACTGCCTGATATCTTTACCAAGCATTAGCCATATCGTATATAGTTCTATTCATAGACTAAGGACTTGCAATGAATATCTCATAAGAACCTCACCATGAAAGTGAAAGGAAAAGGGAAAGAGATTGATATCTATCTCCTCTAATAACTGAGGTTCTGTGAGACACTATGACCATTTCATCACTGAATCCCCAGCTCTCAGCAAATTACCTGACATATAGTAAACATTCAATAAGTTTGTTTTAAAAATGAGTAAAAACATGACCTGAATATCAATAAAACATTTCCACAATGTTCAGTGTCATTTAGTAACATATGAAAAGTGATCCTAAATGATTTTAATATGGGTATTAAATACTGAATGAATGTTATACCTTGAACTTCGAAGGAAGGCTGACTCTCATGTGATCTAAAATTCCCCATCTGTGATGATTTCTAGTAATTCGCTGAAAATTATAAGCAGGAACAGGTACAGAAAGCAATTTTTAAAACTGAGAAATCATTGTCTCTTGAAATTTTAAAGTAAGATTATATCCTCTTCCCTCTTCACTTTTAGTGAGAGAGTTTTCTGCTACTGTGGGAATACACAGACACCTGGGATCTCATCATTCCATATCACAGTTTTGGACAAAAATCCTGCAGTCTACTCCATGTACACAGAAATCTTGTCTTCCTTGCATACGACCTGATCTCCAGTGGCTGGCAGAGAGTTTGATACCTCATAGGCGTGTGCTATGTATTGAATAAACAAATGAATGGAAGGAAAACAACAGACACATTGTCACTAAAACTTTCTATGACATAAACCTCATAGTTTTGTGAAGATTCATGTGATATCTTCCTCAGCTTTATCCAAGTAAGCTAGACCCATCTTTCAACTGGCATTCATATATGATTGTGAGTCACTTCGCAATTGTGCACAGTTCTCCCAGGTGGAGGGGACGAGTGGAGAGCAGAGCTGAGCGCCAGCCGCCCTCAGTCTACAGATTAGTGTGATCTGAGACACGAGTCGTTCTCGAGGGAGTTCATCATCTCTAAAGTGCAGCTCCCACTCCTCACCTCGCAGGGCCATTCGCATTTGTTTAACACAGATCACTGCCTCCTCCCTGAAACACTTTCTGTGTTTTCAGGGCATCAAACTGAATGTTCCTCCTAGCTCACTGGCTGTTCATTCTCCGTCACTTTTTCTAATTGTTCTTCATCACCCAGTGTCCCGGCCCTCAGAGCTAAACCCTCTTTCCAAATGTCAGCTGTACCAATTCTATTACCTCATTTAGTCTCATTCTTTTAATTTCCACATCTATACTGATAGTGCCAGCTTTCTATCACTAACTCAGACCTCATACATGAACTCCAGATTTGTAAATCCAGTGAGAAGCAATTCCAGACATCTTAAACTAAGCACCTGCAAAACTGAGGTTCAAGCCTGACCCCCTGCAAATCCAATGTTCCTGAAAATAGCCCTTCTCCGTGTATTCTCTGACTTATATGTCATTGAAATGAACTAAGAAATACAATGTAAAACAAATCCAACCATGTGTAAAACACACACACACACACACACACACACACACACCTGTCCCCCTGCACCCGAGTTATTAGTAAACTCACCTTTTCACCTTTTCAGTTGCTCTGGCTAAAACTGTCAGAGGCACTATTGGTCTCTCTTTTTCTCTCATATCTCACATTCCACAGTCAGCTAATATTGTTGATTCTATATTCAAAATGCATCCAGACTCTGACCACCACTCTTTCCATCCCCTTGCGAATAGTCCACACAAGCCAACTCCATTCTCTTCTAGAATACTGCAGTAGGCACCCAAAGTAATCTCCTGCTGCCATCATTGAGTCCCTCTTACGTATTCTTAACACATCAGTCAAACACTATCATTAAAATAGAAGTAGATGAATGTCACTCCTCTGTTCAAATCCTCTGTGGCTTTCCATGTCCATCTAAACCCAGTGGTTCTAATGACCTACTAGGACCAACACAATATCTTCCAACCTCATTAACACCCTGAACTCTTCTATTCTCTTAAATCTCTCCACATCAGCTGTACCTACCTCTCCACTGAACACACCACGTTTGTCCTTTCCTCAGGATCTCGCACACCTTGCACCTCTGACTGATACACTGTTCCTTTATGGGTTTTGCTTGCATACTCAGTCTTTTCTTCAATTGTCATCTTCTCAATGAAGCCTTTTCTGATGACCTCTGAAAAACTGCAACTCCTCTGAAACTCTGCTCATGCCTTCCCTACACTGTTTACTTGGATAGCATCGTCTGATTTTTAAATGCTCTCTACAGTTAATATATGCTTGTGTGTTCTAACCTGTGTATGTAATTCCCACTGAAAGCAAAGGGCCGGTTTTTTGTGTCTACTGCATTTTCTCAGAACCTAAAAGAATGCATAAAATTTGTGAATGCTGAATAAAGATTTTTAAAGGATAAAAAATGAGTGAACGACATTTTAAGAGAAATCATTTCACTCCTGAATTTTCACCAGTTGGAGAGAATTTCGGTGTGAGGGAATCCACATCTTCCTAGAAGTACACCATATGTCACACTCTATTGATTTCCCCCCCTCAGAACAGAGGTAGCTGGTCTTAGCCAGCATTATTATCTCTGGATAACAAGATTTCTCATAGGACACTGGTTCCTGCATTATAGCAATTTTAAAGCATAAGAGGGTCACTGTCCACTCTGGGCAATAATACATTCTCATTAGAGAATTCCCATGGAAGCTCGACATACTCACTGCAGCCCCTCTAGGCACACGACTTAGCCACAGGAGGCAGATTTTCTGCGGACATAGAGGGGAAAGACGGCATCAGCTCCTTAGGCAAAGTACGCACACACCATGGTTAAAATAATGCTTTTACTAAACAACAGAACAGGCAAAGTTCTAAGTTCCTAATTAAAGATCAAATTAGGAAAGCAAGAGAAAAAAAAGGCCCATTTGGTCAAACGAGTGAGCTGAAGCTGCATGATAAAACTCCATGTTTATCTTTCACTATCAAAACCGACTTGTATGAGGACACCATCCTTGTGAAAGTCTCCTCAGATCTTGCACACAGATCACTCACTGCCTCTTTTAACACACACAAATACTACCTCTTATGGAAATGAGGTTAATAAAGTAATGTGTTTTTTGTCACGATTAACTTTTAATTTTATCTCACTTGGAAATTTTATATTTTAGTATCAGTTACACTGAATAAACATCTTCTTTCTTCAGATCTGTACTGTAATGATGTGTAATTAACATGTAAGATGTGTGACTACAGAGAGTGTTTCTCAAATTCTGAGTGAAGCATGGGCCATAAAACATTTATCATTTATCTTTTAAGCAAAATAACTAAATTTTTAAATTGCTGATCATTAGTTTTTATTTTAGACATAAAAGTTTGAAAACTTTTGTCAAGTAACACCTAAGCCAGACCAAAAGCAATATTAATGCAAATATGGAAATAAAATTGTAATTTTAGTCACACTAATACAGCAATATCATATGGTTCAAGCGATCCTCAAGAATTTTACTCACCTAATAAAAAATGTGAGTGCCATACAAATGAATTACTAACTGTGGTATGTTTGGATTTTTTCATATACTTTTCCAACATGGCTATTCTTTGTAGGATTTTGAAAATAAGGGGACATTTCCCAAAGTATACATTGCATCCATTAGAAAGTATGGCTGAGGTGAAATAAATTTTAGTGACTTGCTGGATTTTTCTCAAATATTTTTACTTATTTATTTCTTAGAGTCGGAGGTGAAGAAAAGAGAGAAACACTGATGTGAGAGAGGCACATCGACTGGCTGCCTCCTGCATGCACCATGACAGGGCCGGGTGGGGATTGAGCCTGCAACCAAAGTACATGCCCTTTATCAGCAACCAAACCAGTGACCCTTCAAAACAAGGACCGACACTTTAACCGCTGAGAACACTGGCCAGGGCTCAAATATTTTTGATAACTATTTGTATAAAATAATCTTTCTATAGGCATAGACTACTTCATACAATGAGGATGAGGCACAACGAGAAAGTAAAACCAGGTCAACTTGCTATCCTCTTTCCAGGACCCAACAGTTGAAGTGAAATAAAAAAACCTCAAAAGAAACAAAAAACAAAGATTCGTGCTTGGAGCAGAAGACACTAAGCAATAATACTGAATTAAATTACAATCATACCTCAGATATATTGCGGGTTTTGTTGTAAACCACTGGAAAAAATGAGTATTGCAATGGAGCAAGACATAATAATTTTGCAGGTAGAAGGTTTTGCCTTCAATTTGTAAAAAACACATCCTTGAAGCGCAATAAAGTGAAGCACAATAAAGTGAGGTCTGCCTTGTATTACAATGTAAATTCTTACCTAATACATAACCAGACCTATCACTTCACATTGGCAAAAGAAAAAACTATGCTTTGGGGGGAATGGAGAAAAACATCCCAGTCAATAAGATGAGGGCAGATTACGAAAGGAAACTGGAATAAGCCTTGTGATACAATGTTAATTTAAGCACATCCATTAAAATTATTTTTGAAACAGTGCATCAAGTGGTAGTCAGAGTAAGAAGGTGACCCTCTTTGAGGGCAAACCATTTTATTTCTTCTCTTCTTTGTTAGCTTGGGCATCAGCCTAGAAGGTATCTCCAAAGAGGCCAAAGATGTATTGACTCTTTATTCTGGAACTGGTCTTAGGGCTTTATAATGTGGAGAGCATGCACACCTAATCAATGTCAAGTGTTTCTTAAGTAGCTTTAATTAGAAGATCTGTCTGATCAAGTTCACATTCAAATTGGGCATCAAGATCAAACATTTCAATACAGCAACTACTACTTGAAGAAAAGTATAGCAAGAATTGGAGAGTAAATTGGCAATATATGAATGAAGTAAATCTTAAGGCTTAGGTATAACTTTTGACAAAAGGAAAGTATAAATCAGAATGCTGAAAATGGAGATATCGCTGTACTTTAGAAAAAGACGTAAACAAAGATGGCCGAGTAGTTTTTCTCTAGTTTTACTTTCCCTATATATGTTCACACCACTATAATAAAACGATGTTTTCTAAGGTCTCCAATGATTTATTTCTAGCTAACTCAGAATGTCTTTTCTCAGTTTTCTTCACCCATAAACCCTTTCCAAATTCTGCAATTCTTGAACACATGCCGTCTGGAATATGCAGATATTATATTTACCAGAAAGCAAATATAAAAAGCATGACCTGGAGTTCACTCAAATCAAACATATACATACGTCTATTACTGTTTTAGAACTTATTTAGAAAAAGAGATTCCTTCTAGAATGAATAGTAAATTTATTCATGTACAAACATATTTTTCATGGAAATGATCATGGAGAATTAAAGAAATAGTTTGAGTAACTGAGAAAGAATTATTTTAACTGAAATATACAAACTATTGAGGCAATGGTGGTTTCTCACCCAGTAAGTTCCTCAATATAATGTGTGTGTGTGTGTGTGTGTGTGTGTGTGTGTCGCAAATAGCAATTCAACCACATTGTACACTTAGTTTACCAATGTTTTATTTCTTCAAAGCATGCATTTTTCACTTTTCAGCTGCTAATGTGAACACTCTGCCATTTTAGATGTTCCATAGTATCCACAAGCCAATACTTTCATTATATCAAGTCTGCTTTATAGGGAACATAGACAATTCTTAGGCACATTTACTCATATAGTTCAATTCAATATAAATCACATATTAATACATTTTCTCAAGAAATATGTATTATTCACCTTCTACTCACCTGATCTTGTTAGCTGCTTGACTTTAGAAAACATGTTTGGTAAGAGTACTTGTTTAAGAATATTTTCACAGAATTGGATTCAAAATATGTTTACAGTGGAGCTCAGAGGGCCTGGTGGATGCTGAGGAGTGGGAATCAATCAAGCACATAATAAATAAAAACAAGTGATAAGTCTTCTTGAGAAAATTAATGAAATCATAATAATGTCACAAAATAAATGCAATAATGAAAATATTAACTCTTCTTATCCACACTCTGACAAGTTACATTTCTGCTAATTCTGGCTATGACCAAAATGATCAGTTATTTATAGAATGTGGAGTTTATTATTTGTAATCATTAATCTGAAATAGTAAACTTTTACAATAATTGGAAATTCCATTTCTCTCCTTGCTAGCTGGCTTACATTTTGATTATATGCAGCTTCTGGCCTATCTAATAAAGAGGGAATATGCTAATTGACCCTCATGTTGCCACAAATTTGGCAGTGACCACAGCCAATAAGGAATATGTTAATTGACTGCACCATGTCTAAAGATGGTGGCACCCACAGCCAATAAGGAGGGAATATGCTAATTGATTGTCACACCCTCAAAGATGGAGCCCACAGCCACAGGATGGCTGGCAGGAAAGGGCAGTTGTGGGCAATCAGGCCAGCAGAGGAGAGCAGTTAGGGGCAACAAGACCTGAAAAGAAGGGTAGTTCAGAGAGACCAGGCCAGCAGGGGAGGGCAGTTCTGGGCAACCAGACTGGCAAGGTCGGGCAGTTGGGGGTGTCTGGGCTGGCAGGGGAGGGCAGTTGGGGTCAATTGAGCTGGCAGGAGAGCAATTAGGCATTGATCAGGCTGGCAGGTGAGTGGTTAGGGGTGATCAGGCTGACAGGCAGAAGTGGTTAGTGGCAATTAGGCAGGCTAGCAGTTGGGAGCCAGCAGTCCTGGATTGTGAGGGGGTTCCTAGATTGAAGAGAGTGAAGGCTGGGCTGAGGGACCCTCCCCTCCAGTGAACGAATTTCATGCATGAGGTCTCTAGTAAATTTAATAAAATTTAATTTTTATGCTACATAGGAATATATCTGTGCAAGGCAAAAATAAGTAAGTTTTTATAAATAAGCAGGTTTTCTGCACATTCGAATAATACACCTTAAATTATGAAGGCAAACACTGGAGATATTTGTTTAAAAACCTTAAATTTACAATATAATTAACTAAAAATATTATTCAGTATATTTTTGAATTTTCAAGTAAACTGATTCAATCAACAATGTAAGCTGAAAAAGTTTGAAAATAAACTGTTGAAAGTGTTTATTGATAAAGGGTTGGTTCAAATTCATTAAAATAATAAAATTAATTTTGTATTTTTATTTATATTAATTTTATATATTTCTAGATAATTCTCTAACTCGCATATACTACATCTATAATTTGAACTACTTTCCAATTACTAGGGAGCAAATTTACCACTTAATGCTGGGAAAAAATGTCCGAAGAAGCATGTTAAATGTTATCATTGCTCCTATTCTGGATTGAAATCATCCATGCATTACAACTAGGATGCTCTCCTAAAATGTATGGGTGTACTAAAGAAATATTATAAAAATTCTCTCTACTTCTGTTTTTAGTATTAGAATGAAATGAGACTTTCCACCCAAGGTAAAGCATAACATCTATTACACATGTGATGTGTTATCTATCCCAGGCTATAATATAAGCTTTTTGGCCTGACCAAACCTTGGACATGACATTTATTTAAAATCTTACAATTTCATTGGTATTAACATTATCATTATAAGGGCTTATTTAAAATTCTGGAATTAGTTTATTTTTTAAAGCATTGAAATAATTGTATTTAAAAGCAACTGTGTTTTGTGAGGAAGACCACCAGAAACGATATAGAGTAGTGTGAAAAAAGGGGGGGACAGACTTATCGGGTCCACAAATTAACCAAAAATCCAGGTACATTGCAATAATCTTCCAGTTTTGTTTTTCACTTTTAAATCCCATGTTATTTATAGAAATTAAAACAGATATGGGAAACAAGTGATACTTTCTAAATTCCTATGCTAGCAATATTTTAGTAACATAAAAAACTATAAATTACATCAATTTCCTTTGTAATTAGTAAAAGCCTAGAGAGATAGAAACTATTTAATAATGAAAAATAGATTATTAAGTTGTGAATTGCTCAAGGGGAAACTTCCTTTTCATCTCTCGATATTCAACAGAGATGGTGGGATAGAGATCTAAACAGGAATCCTGTATGGAGAGAGAGAGGCATATGAGGTGTCTTTCTCTCTTTAACCTAGTAAAGAGGCACATATATTATCCCCTTTTTCCAAAGCAAAATGGATAATGTTTAATTGTAATTTATATGTTTGAAAAGCACACTTAAAGTAGTATCATAAAAGAGAAAAAAAAGTTATATAGGTCACATAGTGTTCTGAACACCAAAACGTTTAAGTCTTTCAACTTCTGTAAGGCCATTTAACATAAGGAAAAAATAACAGCCATCATATAACTTTATTTACAACATTGTCCTTGATTTTTGGGGTCGCCCAGAGGAACATTCCTTACCCTCCCTTCAGTGACTTTATCATCAGTAAACCAGGCAAGTTCAAGGCATACATGACAGTTTCAGATTCTATTCATTTGCCACGTGTTACAAACTGCTTTGACGCAGTGTGTCCATCCCCTTGAATACCTAGTGGGTAGTTAAATGTACATCTAGACAAAGCCTTTTACACCTTGTAAAAACAGGAGAAAACGGTTTTTCCCTCAAATCAACTTTCTTACCAGCTACTGCTTAAGCAGCCGAAAGCAACCTCTTGCTTTGAATGGCATCCTTCTTCAAATTTAACAGTTTTACAGTAAATCTGAAGGATGTTCAGGCTGACATAAATTGGATACCCTTTATAGTACACCACAGGGAAGAAAGGAAAAAAAAATCAGAAAGCTTTCATCAGCCAACCCATTCCTTTTTTTGCTATCTAAAGGGATAGGCTGGGAGTCCTTAGGAAAAAGGCATGTGTGAAGTATAAACCAGTAATTAAAAGTGGCTGATGGTGTCGCTTTACTGTATTTGGCCGACGGCACATTCACTACAGTGAGAATCTTTACAGAAGATATCTGCAGTAACAGAGGAGTGGATTGCTGCTTTGTTTTCAAAACCAGAATTCAAACCCTTACTTTGTCCCATGGGAGACTGACTCGGAACACTAGAGAAAGATCCTCAAGGATAAGGTTGCTCAATAATGTCAACGATTACCCGTGATCAAAAGCAAGGTTCCCATGACCGCACACCATTTCCAAAAGGTCAGAATCACAAGATCTTGTAGTAAGTGGATGTGTTTACACACTGGTTGAATGAGGCTGTGACAAAAGACTCCACTTTTATTCTTCGGAAAACAGATCAGAAACGAGACCCGCTTTTCTGCGGGTAGTGCTCTGACCACATCTACCCTTAGAAAAAGCTACCTTTACAAATATAAAGTGAGTTTGGAACAAGTGCTACATTTTATTTACAAAAATTTTAAAATGTCTAAAGGAAAATCTGTTGTTGAAGGGCCTCTAACATCTATTTAAAAAACACACACACACTCCCTCACATTTGTATATATGTATTTAGTAGGTAATTGAGAGATTTCTGTCCAAGAACTCTATCAGAAAAATGAAATAGTCCAACACTTTTCCATATCAAACAGGACTGTATCAGTGACAGGGCTGCTGTTATTCGCACCACGGATCTCAAACCTGCAGCTCTCAGGTGAGAGGCGCCTCAGAGAGAGGACGAAATACCACAGGACAAAAACGCAGCCCCATCCCCCCCGAGGCAAAGAAATGAGTTCTCAGGAAACAACTTGTCTTTTGTTTCCCACTCATAGGGCTCTTGTGATGTTGGAATAGTGGCTTCCTTATGGTAGCACCCTTCTTCCTGTGCCTAGCTTCTCACCTCCAAAACAAATGGGAGGGCAGGAAGGGCAGGAAGAAGGCAGAAAAAGAAACAGGGGTGAGAGGGAGGATCAAAAGGAAAGAGAGTTAACATATCAAACAGCATAAAAGTCTGCACAGGAGCCTCAAGAATATTGTCTGGTTGCCAGAAATCCCCATCAACAGCACCCCCCCCCCCCAAGGGCAGAAAAGTAAACGGCAAAGGAAACAACCGAGTTATAGGTCAGTCTGGAACTGCTGTCACACACTATTCTGTCCAAAAATAGAATGCATGTCTTTTTTATTTTCCTTAAGGTAGACCGAGCAGGGTGTGTGTCATGAACGGTGTAGTCAAGGGCTCATTTTCTAGCCAACACAGAAAGAACCAAAGGAAAAGTAGAAGCTATCAGAGATACACTGCGTGAGAACAATTTTCTGGCTCGTATTTAATAAGCTCATACAGAGCTACACAGGGAATATTCCCGCCACTGTATGACTGCCTACCATATTTGAACCATCAAAATTAAACTTTCTCTCTAAATTAGTATTTTAATAAAACATATTTCTCCTAATACCAGTTTGTCATAAACTGGCTTAAATTTCTTTCCCAGATATTTAAAATTTCCTCAAAGTTATAAACTATATCTGAATATTAAATAGTGATAAAAAACAAAGATGGGTCATTTTTTATTCTCTTACTATTTAATGGAGATGCATATTACATCTTAGAAACCTGAACAACTAAAAATTATTGACCTTAAAAATATTTTGTTTATTTCTATCAAATCATCCTCTTCCAATTTTATATTATCTTAGTAACAAAATAAAATAAAAATTGAGTCAAGTAGTGGAAATACCCTGCATTCTGATATAGAGCAGTAAAGAAATGTATATGTAGTTATAATATTTATCTATATGGCTAGAGAATTAAATTTTATAAAAAATTAAACAAATACTGTTTTATATGTTCCATATCATACACATATATTTTTGTTCTACTTATTTTTCTTTTCTTTTTTTTGAATAGAGGTTTGCTATGGTATTATTATTTTTAATTCTTTAATGTTAAAAGTATTACATATGTTTCCTCCCCGCCCCCCCATTGTGCCCTCTGCTCTACTTAATTTTTTCAGAAAAAGGGACAAAATATAACTGATATTTACCATCATTTTCTAAAAGTATAATAATATTAAAACTAATTTATAGTGAGATAGTGCCTTAAGAATTCAGTTAATTTTAAGACATATATACCTCTTGTTAATTCTTGGAATTCCCTGAATTATGATGATTTTAGCCCGAAATACTTTTATAGAAATGCCTGTATTTTTGTGGTCCTGATTATGGAGGGGGCTACATTTTGTGAGTATTAAGCCAACTTTAAGTTGTAGTACAATAAGCATTCATTTGCTAATTTTACTAAGATTGTGCTTTGTCAGTTAAGTTTATAGAACAGCTGGTCAAAACTCCAATTCTATTACATCAACGGAAAACTGCAAGTGTTTTTATTTTATAATACGCTTTTCATGTATTGGTTCAGATCACACTGTTCTAACAGTAAAGTAGAGAGATTGCACTGCTTGCCCAAGGTCAGAAAGCAGCTTGGTAACCTGAACTGAAACATTCTGATTTGAAATCCAGAGTTCCAAGTCCAGCTTGTCTGATATGTCTTTTAAGTCTATTTTTCTCTACATGCACTGTTATATAGACACTGTTTTATTTTTGCTGTAGGTAAGTAATCTGCTCAGCTCAATATGTTTACTGACTATATAATCAGACTAAACAATACATATTTTGGCAAGTCAATACATTGAGAAAAATCTACATCTAACAATATAAAGAAGAGAGGCAAAATTACTCAGATGAAATGTTTTTAGTTAAACAAATACTCCTAACATTTTAAATTAGACCCTATTGATTCACTACAAGATTTTATTCAATAGTCTCTCTTATTTAAGCCTCAATTCCTTTATCTGCACACATTAAATTATTTATATTTGTTATACTCACAACTCAAAATGGTGTAACAGGGACCAAAAGCCGTTTACTGAAAACATAATCTCTCATGATCCAAAAGTGCCAAAAATAAACTAAATGGTAGGGACAGTTGTTAAAAAACCATAAATTGTTTGGTTGGATATTAATATTTAAGAGGAAATTTATCTAACTACTTATGAGATACTCTATACCCAACTATTAGGGGTTGTATATGTTAATAGTATATTCATAGAGGAAATAATTTCTTTAACATTTATAATATGCATTCATACATATCCATACATAATATATACACCTGGGTGTGCATGTGTGTATGTGCATACCTATGTGTGCATGCACACACTTTATTGAGAAATTCACAATAATGAACCATTCATAATGAATCTTCCAGACAAAGTTAAATCCTGAGTTAAACTGTCTTATAACTTATAAGCAATTAGTATGAACATATATAATCAAAATAATATTGAACTAAATTATTGCATATCCATTCCAAAAATATCATGGTTGGTAAAATATGTTTATTCTTATAATTAAATCACTGTGGAAAAAAACCAGGAGACTCATTTCTAAAGGACAAGGGAAACATTTGGATAAAGAAAAACTATGTGACTTTGAGAAAGTAATGTTAAATGGTTTATGAATCCATATTTAACATAGATCACATTAAAAAGTGTTCAATTATTTTCATAAAAAACAAAGGGTCAAATTGTAGTTACACATTAAGATATATATTTTTTGAAATAAACTTAAATTTTAGCTGTGTGGAGTTTGGTTTGACAATGAAATACTTATAACATCATGACCTATAGCCTTGTAGAGGCTGGGCTTTGTGAGAGAGGTGGGGGCTAGAAACAGAGATTTATGAAGTTAATTATAAAGTGGTGATAGTAGAATCTGAAAAAGTAGTTATCTTTTCCTCAGTATCATCAGAACAAATTACTCACAAGATCTTATTGTGTGAACATTATAACCTTTTTGGTCTACTACAGACTGGACTCACTTCTCTTCTGCTAACCAGGCAATCTTTGGCTTAAAATGTTGTCAGACATCACCTTCAAACGGACAGCCAATGAATTAATATTTTTTTTAAATTTGATTTTCAAGGAGCTCAGTTTTTTTCAACTGTCTTTAGAGTAAAACACTGTATAAACTATAAACATAATTTCTAAATTAGAAAATTATAAATCACTTATTTAATGTGCTCATTAAATTATAAAACAAGATTATAACAGAAAGGCAAATTATATATTTTAGAACTATTGTATGTAAACTAAGTTGATAATATCATTGAACTTCGGCATTCATCAGTGTGAAGTAAGGAAGGAATCAATATCATCAAAACAAAAAGATAGGGAAAACATAAAAAGTGAGATATATTTTAATTCAAAATAAATAAAATTATAGAAAACAGAGTATACTGTAGAAAGCACATTAATTTTAAGTCATTCTAATTTTGACCTAACCAACTTTTAACCAAAAACTTTTAACAGTGAACAATTTATCACGTATCCACATACAAAATGACATGCAGATTGGCTATGCTTAGAAGTGAAGGCTTTCTGATTATAATAATCTGTAGGCTTCATTGAATATGGAAGTGTACTTGTGACATCAAATATAATTTAATCACAATATCCAAGAAAAAAAAAAGAAAAAAAAAAAAGACTTCTAAGGCGTGGAAGACCTCAGATCTCTTTCAGGGTCTGCCTGGTTAAAGACCCAAGACCCATTCAAGCTCACATAATTCAGGAGGCCTGCCTGCCAGCAATAAAGGCTGAAATTGGATACTTGGTGAGATTAATTACCTAGATAGGGCTTGATAATGCAAGTCAAATGGGAATGTAATTAAAGTGCAACTTCCATGAAAATTATTCATTGCTGATGGATCAGGTGACAGATAAATCAAAAGGCGTTTTACAAAAGCCTACAGGTTAACTTGAAGCAGGTCTTTCTTTTTTATAAAACTCTATAATTGCAGGTGTGGAATTTACTCTTGCTGTCCTAATTTCATCATGATCCCACAGGACAAAAAGGTAGATTGTAACGTAACCTCTTAGAAACAGAAGCCAATTGAAAAACCATTAGGATCATAGTTCCAAACAAAAGGTCAACTAGACTGGAACCAGTGGCTGGCAGCTTTCAGAAGAAAATATTGCTCTACGTTCTTACTATAATGGGGATTGCAACCATAAAAGAACAAGTGATGAATTAATCAGTTGACTAGTCCCCAGGGTGCAATTCTTGCAGATGAAAGACATGCTGGGGGAATCAAACAGAGTTATAAATTAGATACATCGAATAGCGTGCAATATTTTACATCATCATTATCGAATAAAGCCTTCCTGGATGTGCTGATAATTCTTTACTGTCAATACATTTATTTACAGTCTAAGAATAATAAAAAACACACCATTTTATAACAGCAGGGTAATTTCAGTTACCCAGAGGGATGCTAAATCTAATTTTTATGGTGGATTCTCTTAGGTGGGTTTATTACACATCTAAAAGCAGATAGATGAAACAAAATGCCCAATTAAATGATAGTTATTGAGAATCAGACTTTACATGTTACTCATTTGCTTGCTGTAACTAATGAACAGTTTGCTTTTAGTGACCTTTTTAAAGACAATGCATAGCAGTGTTCTTGTTTCCGAGAATAGATTAATGCTGAACAGCAAGCAAAACCATGCCATCTACGGAATTCACAAAAAAGGACCATTACTTTCAAGAAAAAATAATAACTTTAGTATTTTGTTAGAAAACTTTAAATAATAACATAAATATAGATGTACTATTATAAACCCTAAAATAATTATGTAACTTTCCCAAAAATGTACACTTTGTTTTATTTAAACTTAAAAAAAGTCAAATCCCCCTAAATAAATCACCCATCTCAGCATAAAACAAAAATCCTCCAAATTAAGAGACAATCAGAATAATAAAACCTATGTTGCACTAATACCTATTGGCAAGTAAAGGGCCCATCTTGTCTATTTCTAACCAATATTTCTAACATTGTTGTAAATAAAAAATAAAGTTTACAGAGCAGCTCTTTCCACATGGTGAAAACTCGAAGTAAGAAAATCCTGAGACAAACACACTTTGAGAGTTTAGGTATGTAAATCTGATACATAGGACCTAGTTATGTTTCAAGTGCTATAGGTAAACCATAGAAATGCATCTGTCAGAGAATCTGCTGTTTATAGTTCTCATTCCTAAAGGTTACTGATTAAAATTGAAAACAGCCACGGTAAATAGCCAATGCATTTTATCAGCACACATTGCTCTTTATGTTCCCTGCAGGTTCCAGTTAGTAACTTAATCCCAACCAAACTATAAAGTAAACTAAACTGTTCATGATTTGTCAGATTTAGCTGATGCTTATCCATAAAAATGGGCTTAAAAAAAGTCACCAGGACACTATAATTAAGAACCATTCATCCATTTCCTCCATGGACTGAGGAAAATAATAAGATATCAGAGTAGTAAGACCGCATTCTAAGGAGGGCAGTGAGTATCTTTTCCAACATAACACCAGAAGGGACTCACAAATCATATTAATGTCCAAGGTCTGATGAAATGTTATCAGGGCTTTCTGTTCTTGGTGTGTGTCATTTTTAAAGGTAAAGGAAAGGTGACTAAAAATAAAAGATACAGGCTTAGTAGTATTAACATACTATAAACAGCAAGAAAAATATTTCCAAACTTTTAGGTGGATCTCCCACTTTTTTATAAGGGAGCACATGATATGGGGCATAATTTAAAATGTCTGGAGGAAAGAAAATAAACTGGGACTAGAAGGAAATATGAAAATTAAAAGCACAACAAAAATATGTATGTATGTAACCATGCATACTACTTATATACTATATATAGTTACAGACATAATCTTTATAAGATGGGTGGAACAGGTCATTTGATTTTATAGCAATATTTTATATTAAGAATTATAAATACCGTATTTTCCAGCATACAACTCCCGACTTTTGAGAAGATTTTCCTGGGTTAAAAAGTCGTCTTATACGCCAGAAAATATGGTATATTATATGGGATATTGTTATAGATGCATAGTTTATCTTTATACAATTAACAGCTTTTCTTTTATGACCTCTATTTCTGAGATTATCAGATTCTCAATAATGAAATTTATGGGAAGCTAAATCTGGGTTCTTAGTGATGTCAGGGATATTTGAAAATAGAAAGAGATGTCAAAACAAGGAGAAAACAAGGTTATGATAATGTATTAGAAATGAAAAAGGCAGTAATTTTTTTTCAAACAAAATTCAGACTCATACTCTGTCTTAGAGTCCTCGCCTGTCTGATGAATGTTGTATGAAATCAGCATAAAATGTCATCTTTTATAATTCAATTCAGCCAATATTGAGTGCTTACATCACCCATGCCATAGTGCTAGGCTTTGTTTTTAACCACAGCAAATATGATAATAACATTTTCTACCGCAAGTTGTCTATTAAAATTGTTTCTCAGAGCCCGAAATTATCAAATTCAACGGACTTTCTTTTTGTCTTCTGACCTCCTATAACATTGGAATCTAAGATCAACTGACTCTGGAAATTTCCCTTCCTTCCATTACTGTCACAGACCTCTTTCTCATCCAGCCAGCCTTGACACACCTCTTTGGTCTTTACCAAATGCTTTTCATATTCTGTCAACTTCTCACTCTCAGCATTCTCAAAACTTCTCTCTCAAACTCGTTAATTATACCTTCATCTTCTCTTCTCAAGACAGGCCATTCATTAACTCACCATCCAGAGGTTTATGATTCTCAGATGTATAACATTTAGATTCCTCCACCATCCTAATGTCATTGTCTTGGGACCATATGTGCACTCATAAAATATATGAAGTTAAAAAGTACATATAGTAATAAATGTCTATATACATACCTATGCACAGAAATACATCAGATCACATGATATAGCCTAATGTAATAGGCAGTAAGGGTGTTCGCTTTAAGAGTATTATGACAACCTAAATAAACTTCAATGATGAAAAGGCTTAACCAAGTATCTTTGCAACGTATTATCATATATGATTGCTATTATGAATTCTATGCCCAGTCAATGATTTTTATTTTTCCACATGCTGAAATTCATGATCAAGGATCATTAAAAACCTAGACACTAATTATCTGATGTCCACATGCCTCAGACAGTTAAGAACTGTGGAGCACTAAAGCTCTGCTGATTCTCAGGTCTCTGTCTCTAGCCTCGCGTCTTAAACAAGGCAGGCAACTACAGGCCTGTGTATACATCCCACCAAACATTTTATCACAGAACATACATCATCCATCTTGCCTTGTCCCTGATTAACTTTGTTGGGTTGCACCAATTACAACTCCCTTTGTGACAGACCTCTTTGTAAATGGAGTGCAGAACATATGGATAATTTTTCCTGGGTTTTTACCACTTAACTGATCCCTTCTTGCTTGCTTATAATAATACAAAGGGATTCCAAGTCATAAAACAGTTGAAATGGAAACAAGTAGCAATCAGGCTTTTGTAGTAGTAATAGACCTGAAAAGCAAAATCTTGATAGTGATCACTCCTTTCCACTATTACCACTATTACTTAGTTCAGTTGGTTAAGACTGTTAATGATCCCCTTGGATCAATGTCTTTTCCTTGTAGCTCTAATTTACTGCATTGTTTGATTAGTACAAATGTTTTTGTGGATGGCTCTGCATTATTCTACCAGAATGCTTGTCTGAATCAAATTTGCTTCAATTCATTCACCAATGAAGCAAGAAAAAAAATAATCAACATTTACTCTCTCTTAGCTCTGGTACTAAAAACAGAACAACAAATAATTGCTTGTCAATTTAAAGACTATCTCCTACCTTCTCAAAGTTATGTCCCTCAGTTTATTCAGGGCTTGAAATGGTATATATGGTGAGGTATAGCAGTGTGTAGGAAATAGGACTAGGGAAAATAAATATGTACTTCAAATTTATGGGCTCAAGTTTTTATTATCATCACCTCTGTCATCATTACCATTATCATGAATTCACATATATGTACTCATTTATATACAAACTGGAAGCCCAGTGCACAAAAATTTGTGCACTCAGGGGGTTCCCTCAGCCCAGTCTGTGCCCTCTCGCAGCCTGGGACCACCCGGAGGATGTCCACCTGCTGGCTTAGGCCCACTCCCTGGGCAATCAGGCCTAAGCTGGCAGTCAGACATCCATCCCTCTGGCAGCCTGGGAGCCCTCAGGGGATGTCCACTTAAGCTGCAGTCAGATATCCTTAGTGCTGCTGAGGAGGCAGGAGAGGCTCCCACTACCACTGCTGTGCTTGCAGCCATCAGCCTGGCTTGTGGCTGAGTAGAGCACCTCTGTGGGAGCACACTGACCACCAGGGCTCCTGCATTGAGCATCTGCCCCCTAGTGGTCAATGTGTGTCATAGTGACCAGTTATTTCCAGTCGTTCTGCTGTTAGGGTCAATTTGCATATTACCCTTTTATTATATAGGATAGAGGCCTGGTGCATGGGTGGGGGCTGGCTGGTTTGCCCTGAAGGGCATCCGGGATCAGGATGGGGGTCCCGCCAGGGTGCCTGGCCAGCCTGGGTGAGGGGCTGAGGGCTGTTTTCAGTCTGGCCATATCTCCTTCAGGTTGGAGGTCCCCACTGGGGTGCCTGCCAGTCTGGGTGAGGTGCTGATGGCTGTTTTCAGGCTGGCCCAGCCCCCCAGCAGGGACCCTCACCCCATGGGGGTGTGGCCAGTCTGGGTGAGGGACTGAGGGCCATTTGCAGGCTGCCCACAGCCCCTTCAGGGTGCAGGAGTCCCACTGGGGTGCCTGGTCAGCCTGGATGAGGGGCTGCTGGCTGTTTTCAGGCTGGCAACCCCCCCTCCTGGCAACCCAAGATCCCAGCCTCTCCTTTTTTTATTTTTTTCGCTGCGATTTATTTATCTTCTATAATTAAAACTTTGTAGCCTTGAGTAGAGCCCAGGTTTGGCTGGAAGCCTGGGTTGCCTGGCAACCCAGGCTCCCAGTCCTTCCTTGAGCAGAAGCTTGGCTTTCTCCATCATCAGGGGCAACCCAAGCCTCCTGCTAGCTCCAGTTCCATGGCCACCACCATCTTGGGTTAATTTGCATACTCACTCCTGATTGGCTTGTGGGTGTGGCTTGAGCACAGTAGAGGGACAGTTAATTTGCATGTTTCTCTTTTATTATATAGGATAATGTATGAAATTACCAAACACTGGCTTTTCATTCTCTGAAATGCAACTTATTGATTTGTGACTATTAAATGAATTTTTTCTGAAACTGTGTCTGTTTAAAAGAAATCAAAGCTATTCCTTTAATAACACTTCTGGGGAAACGGTTACAATAGTTTGTTCTATGGGAACTAAGCAACAAACTCACAGATAAAACCTTTTTGTACTGTGAAACAACACCAAGTAAATTAAGTAACCAGTTTTTCACAACTAAGGGGCAAAAATCACCTCTTGATTCAATCTGTAATAAAAATATTTCACAAATGGCCCTAAGCAGTTTGGCTCAGTGGATAGAGCGACTGAAACGTCCCAGGTTCGATTCTGGTCAAGGGCATGTACCTTGGTTGCGGGCATATCCCCAGTGGGGAGTGTGTAGGAGGCAGCTGATCAATGTTTCTCTCTCATCAATGTTTCTAACTCTCTGTCCCTCTCCCTTCCTCTTTATAAAAAACAAATCAATAAAATATATTTTTAAAAAAATTTCTCAAATGAGTTTGTATTCTTAGTGTAATAATGCTATATCATATTACATATATTTTGCTGTTTGATTACTTAAGTTTTAAAACCTCTAGAAAAAGAGACTGAATTTAATATATATTGACCCATAGTTGTACACTGAAAAAAATGCATATTTTACTTAAGTCCATGCTATTAACATGTTTTGTATATATTTCCCCTAAAAGTAAGGGGTAGGTGGTCTGGTTAGTCACATTTCAGTTATAGCTTTTCTGTATCTTAATTGAACAAACTTCTTGACTTTAAAAGTAAAGTGGCTATTTCTTTATAAATAATATTCTATATTTTATATATTATCTATATGCATTTTTAATTTGCTGCAATCTCTACTTGATAAACTGATAGCAAAATGAGGAATCTCCTATTAAGGACAACACACATAATAAGAATTACTTTGCATAATTCCATCATTACAGACTATTCCAGGATAATGATCCTAATGGACAGTCATATATTTTTTGAAGAGTCTATTTAGGGGAAGCTTAAATTTAACAAGTTACAAATTTAAATCTCCAAAATATCAAGTTGTAAAAGCATCTTCACTAGAAAATCCTGAAACAGCATTCACTTCTTAATCACATAGACATTTCTAGATTAACATTGCCAAGAATATGACAAATTTGCTGAAGCTTAAAAACTCAGGGACAAAACTCATAACTTATTTTGTATCAAATGTTCTACTACCATCAATATAGCATATCATACAACTTATTAGATAACGAATTGGCTCTGTTAAAAAGATATCTTGGAAATGAAAAGAAATGTATTACTATTGGTTTTTCTACCACTTACTAAGGTATTATCCTAAAATAAGTTCAGCACTTTTCTGGGGTGGAAAAATTATAGGAATGTATATAATTTCTAAAATTCCCTCTCCTTGGCCCATCCATGAAAGTGTACACACCTTATTTATCCCCATGAATATTGAAAATAAATACTTTCCTTCAAAATAATAGTACAGGACTAAATTAAACTCTCTCAGGGATGGGTGCTTGTGTTATTCTGCTATAACAAAACGCCACACATTGGGTGTCTTAAGAAATAGAAATTTATTTTCTTATAGTCTGGACGCTAGAATTCCCAGCTCAAGGTCCAGCAAGGGTGAGTTTCTGATGAAGGCTTGTAGATGGCCACATTTTGATTGTGTGCTCACATGGCCTTTCCATGGGGTAAGGACACAGGGAGAGAGTGTGAGTTCTCTAGGGTCTCTTCTTATATGGACACTAACCCTCTAGGAAAAGGGCCTCAACCCAAAAAACTCATTTTACCTTAGTTATCTCATTATGGTCTCTATGCTCAAATACAGTCACATTGGGGGTTAGGGCTTTAGCATAAGACTTTGTGGTGGGAGGACACAATTCAGTTTATAGCAATATTAAAACTAAGTTATGAACAAATTAGCTCTTTCTTCCCAGATCTTAAATATCATTATCCACAAAATAGCAATGCTGAGATTAAAAAATTTAAGAAAAGATTAAGATGTATTAAATTGTAATGACAGGCTACATAAAACTCCTTATTCTAGGTTTCTTTCAAATGTCTACAGTCCTTCATTCAACAGAATGCAGATCAACTTCTCACCCTAACCCCAACATAAGCAAAAGTAGTTCATTACACATATTCATAAAAACAGGAAAGGGTGGATCTGACAGATTCTGGGATTGAAGATTATGGAGGTAAAATGCAGATGAAGGTGTGGGGCTGAGAACATAGGTTGTTTAGGGGCATTTCTCTATATATATTTTAATTAAGAAAAATCACAGAACAACTACATGCTATAGTCTGAAGCTGTCAAAAACTACTAAACAAAAAATATTAACATAATATATGAAAAGCAGGTACCATATGTGCTTAGAATAGTACTCCTAAGCCCTAATGAAAAAGATATAAAATCTTAGTTTCCATTCATGTTTCTACTACATTTAATGTCATATTAAAAGAGAGACATTAATTCTATTTTCAGATTTTCAAAATATGAACAACTGTTTTAAGTTTTTAAAATTAAAGGTTTTTGTATCTTAATATTTCATAATAGATTACTTAAGCTTTTGTCCTAAATCTCTACTTAAATACCAAGTAGAGATTGAAAAACTCATTTTAAGATCTTAAAAATTATCTATACTTTCATGAAAGACCAAATCACAAAATTTTTATAGGTGAAATCATTATCCTATGTATTCATTGCCTAATTTAAATAAAATTATAAATATGAGTTAAAGTAACCCTTTAAATATTCATCTTGATGATCTTATAATGTCTCTTTTCATATTACAATACTATACAAAGAGTTTATGAGTTGCCCTAGCCAGTTTTGTTCAGTGGGTAGAGCACTGGTTTGCAGGCTGAAGGGTTCAATTTAGGTCAAGGGCACATGTCTGGGTTGCAGGTTCCATCCCCAGTAGGGGGCATCTGGGAGGTGGCAGATCAATGATTCTCATCATTGATGTTTCTATCTCTGTTTCCCTCTCCCTCTCTGAAAAAAAAAAGAATTTATGAATTTGTTCAACAGATTTATTAAGCACATACCCTGAGCCCAATATGTTACAGGGGCTATTAAATAAGACTGACTAAGATACCACTGTTTTCTTATAAACTGAAGTCTAACAGAAAAGACAAACATTTCCCAGATAAAATGTGAAGAATATTATAAGAAAATGCAGGAGCTCTGGCCAGATAGCTCAGTTGGCTGGAATGTCATCTGATAAATCAAAAATGTTGCAGATTCGATTCCCCGTCAGGGCACATACCCAGTTGAGGCATGTACAGGAAGCAAATGATCAATGTTTATCTTTCACATCAGAGTTCTCTGTCTCTCAATTCCTCTTCTCTTCTCTCCCTCCTTCCTCTCCCTCTTTCACTAAAAATCAACAAAAATGCGTCCTTGAGTGAGGATTAATACAAAATGCATGAAATACTCACTATAAGACAGTATCACCCAAAGACTTAATTTTCTTCTGAATTTACATAGTAAGTTTGGGATGTAAAGATACTCTGTAGGCATATGGGTATTTACATGTAAAGTTACCAGCCCATAATAAGCACTCAATAAATTGTAGTTGTCAGTATTCATGCCAACATAGTTGCATTTCCCATAATAAAAAAGTTTATCAAAAGAGTATCCCAAAATCTACCCTTACATGTTTTAATTATTATTGCTCACTAAAGAAAAAGTGTCAATGTACCTAAATGGTGTCACAAAATACTTAAATATTAAAGAATTAAACTTCACTAAAAGAATCTAAAACTATGTGTAAAGCAAAGCATGTAAATTTCTAAAATAGCATGTCCTATGGCATGAATCAGCATGACTGAATTTGCTCTGCCTTTCAGATAAAGCAGGTTTATAAAATAACTAGAAACAAACAGACTGGGCATTTTGAATGGTTCACTGTTAAAGGAATCTCGTTCAGCTGATCTTTCTGTTGCAGACTATATAAGTGTGAGCATGTCCATGTTTTAACAACATTAAAACTATTTTCATAACGTTTTTGTTGGTGGTGGTGGCGGCTTTTCTTACACTTACATCTTATTTCACCTTCCAGAGGCTGTTGCATTAATATTGTTCCATGTAATCAGTAAATGCTCTCAAACAAGAAATTACTTTTTGCTCAACATCAAGTTTCTTTAAAGTAGAAATCAAGCTTACTAAGTATATATTCCTGGGAAATATAAAAATATATATAAACTTAAATGGAATTAATTTATTTTACTTATAACTTGAACTACTATTTTAAGTCATTGAAAAAAATGATCCGAGTTAACTTATGAGAAAAATAGTCATGGTTGAGTCACATTAATAAATATGTGTAAGACACTCTGACAAATGCAGGAAATGACTTCTGGCACTGTCTTTTTTTTTTCTTCAAGTAATTTTGACTATGTATGTTATACGATATAACCCTACACTTACATTTCATTTGACACTTTCTATAAACATTACAGAAATCTAAGTAAAGGGAATCCTGAAGCAAATCTTAATTTTGACAGTGAAATAAGATCTGGGTACTTGAAAACATAAGGGAAATTAAGACATGCAGGCTTATTTTTATAGTTTCTTGAAGGACAATAAAATCATAGCCAAAAGGCAAACGCTGTAGTTACCAATGCTCTGTCCCATAGATTACTTTTGTTATTAATATCCTCAGGAAATAACACTTCTTATTAGGTCTTCTTTTCATTGAACAGTAATTTATTACCAGGCTATTAAATCAATCTGCAAATTCCCATATAAAGGGTTATAGAGCTAAATTCTTTAGGCTAACAGATCATGATAAGATTATATATGGTAACAATAATTCTAAGGTAAAGTGTACTTGATTGTGATAATCAAGGTCACCACTATGTATTTACCATGTAACCTTTCTTAGTCATACACTGTAAACTTCAACAATTTACCTGCAAATGTTATTAATAATTATCTTACCAAATTTACCAACTTACCTGAAAATTTTAATCATATAATGTGTGTATAAGGGCTGTCTGAACCATTCATCCATGTACACACAATTAGTGATAAGGAAAATACATTTCTTGAGAGAGAGAGAGAAACTTTGTAAGATATCTTGGCAGAGAAACTGAAATGTTTCCCTACACCACAATGGCAGATTTGCTGATATTTTCTCACGTTTTCAGAAAATGTCTTCTGCATAAATACATAGGTATAGATAAATACATACCAATCTATCTACATATAAGAAACTACTATATGTATTACAGTAAATATTATGTGGAAGATAAAGAAAGTTTAAAACTTTGGCCGGGCCAGTTATGTCACTTGCCTGTTCAAAACCAACAAGGTTCTCCCCTTGTCTATCAGAGAGGTGTATTTTCCTAAAAATAAAGTTTCCTATTCTCCTTTCCGACAAATTTTTATTCACTAGTTTACACTGCTATTCTCTAAACACACTGAACGTTACCCTCTCCTCCTTGTGCATGATTTAACTACCTGTAATGGATGCTGTGAGGGGCTGCCCATATCCCCTCTGGTGAAGGACTGAAAGACTTATTTGCCCAGCTTCTGAGACAGCTGCCAGAAAGCAGAGCCCAGTTCCCACTTTGGAAACCCTTTGTCTGGAAAATGACAATTTGTTCCTTACTAGGGTAGCCTGCAGCCATACCCAGCTATCAGAGAGGTATAAAAGTCGGCCACACTCTCCTCAACTCTGGACAATCTGCAGCTGTAGTAAAGGTGCAGAGCTCCCTGTGGTGTAGGCTGAGGATTACAATGAGCCTGCATCATAGCTCATCTTCTCTGCTCAGTAATATTCCCTCCCCCTCTCTTCCAATGGTGCTGATCGCATGTGCACATCCTGAAATACAACTCCTGCACACTATACTCCTGGGGAGCCCAACCTGGGAAATTAGATCCTCTTTCAAGAGATGATAGTTTTCATCCTTATTTGCTTCCCAATGCTATCAATCACACTAAACATTACATTATCTGTACACACACTACTCAACTATCAATAACTGGCAGTCAACAATGCATAATGTATACTTTCTATTGTATGATGACTTTGTCTGTTTAATTATGGACATATGATAGGATCTTAGAGGTCTTCTGTCCCAAGTTTCTGCATTATGTAGGAGGACTATAAGAATAATTACTACATCCCTTATTAAATCTCTTTGGGGAAAAGACCACATTTTATAATTTTTTGTTGTTTTGTTAACAAAGTTAGATTGTCTAATTGTTTAAATGATCCCACAGTGAATGGAGGTATTACATAATTTTAGGGTGACCTGTTTTTATTAACTTTCATACTTCTGTAGACCATTTTTATGTTAACCCTATTGGTCTATGGGTGGAACATAGTGGGAATTATAACGTCTTAAAGGGGGAGCTCCTCTTGAGTGCCTAGAATATAACTTACTTCTCCTCCTTCTGGCAAGTTCATATCCATTCTGAAGTTGTAGGATAACTGGCATATTTTCTGTGAAGACATTCTTCCCTTTTCTCTCCACCAAATAGGCAGTCCTTCTTCAGGGTTTCTGTATGTCGTTCCTAATATTTTTACAGCATGCATCACTTTACATTCAAGTGCACTATCTTGAGTTGTGAAATACATATCCTACTACATCATGGTCTCCTCATAAGGATGGGACCATTGTTTACCTTCTGTCCTAGCATTCTCCATAGTGCTTGACACACACTGGTCAGTACAACTGGATGAATACTTTTAAAGTAGCATTTAAATAGTCAGCTCTTAAGAACACATGTAATTACTAGAGGCCTGGTGCATGAAATTCGTGCAGGAGGGGCCCTCAGCCCAGCCTGTACCCTCCTGCAGTCTAGGACTGTTAGCTTCTAACCACTCCCTGCCTGCCTGATTGCCCCTACCTGCCTCTACCTTGGCCCCCACTGGCATGGTTTCATTCTGAAGGATGTCCAGATGACATCCAGAAGGTCATTTGGCTGTCCATCTAATTAGCATATTATGCTTTTCTTATTGTAGATTAAGACCATATTTGTTCAAGAGAGCCTTCCCATGTAAAGAAGACTGAGCATCATAATGCCATAAATCAAATGTATATGCTTTCCCCTCCACTTATATATTATAAAAATATCTCCAATGTATGAGTTTGATCCATGTGCCTTCACTCTTAATAGGTCAATATCATTTCTAAAAAAGCAATAATAATAAGAATATATTTCACCCAGATTATGTAAGTCATATGTACCCGATAAGAAAATACAAAAATTATATGAATATGAATATCATAGATTATGCTCTCACTATAGTTCTCATCTTAAAGCTAATTATTGATCTAAATAATAATTGATCTAAATAATAATTTAGACCAGTAAATTATTGGTCTTAAGATAACTTTAGACTAGTCTTAAGATAACTTGTGACTAGCTAAGAGTCACATTTTTTTTACAGGCCAAATAAAATTAATTTCTCCATCTCCCGAATTTGTGACACATCATTGACAATTCTTAGCCTCCATTATTTCCCCCCTCATTGTTATAAAGATTTTCAAATAGTTTGCCTTCACATGTTCACAAAGCTTTACATGAAAAGAGACTAATAAGTATTTATCTTGCTATTCACTGAAATATCATTTTTGTAATAAGATTTTTTAAGTTTTCTCTAATATCATTTCATTTAACAAGATAATACAGGAAGCTATCTATCATTTTATCCCCATCTAATTTAATAAAAGAGTAATGTGCAAATTAACCCTCACTCCGTTACACCCACAAGTCACGCCCACAAGCCACACCCACCAACCAATCAAGAGCAAATATGCAAATTAACTCAACTAAGATGGTGGCAACTACAGAGCTGGAGTTGCTTCAGGCAATGGAGGAAGCCAGGGTCTTGCAGACCCTAAGCTCTACTCAAGGCTACAAAGCTTTAATTATAGAAGACAAACTCCAGATACTTGCCGGGCTGGGACCTTGAGTTGCCAGGGGCAACCCAGGCTTCGAGTGGGGGGTGGAGGGGTCCAAGGCAACAAAGTTTCAATTATAGAAGTTAAATAAATCCCAGGTACCTGTTTCCAGCCGGGCACCCCAGTAGGAACCTGAACCCTGAAGGGGCTGTGGGCAGCCTAAAAACAGCCCTCAGCCCCTCACCCAGGCTGGCCACACCCCCATGAGGGTCTCCACTGGGGGGCTTGGCAAGCCTGCAAACAGCCATCATCCCCTCACCCAGGCTGGCCAGGCATGCCAGCAGGTGGACATCCCCCGAGGGGTCCCAGACTGGGAGAGGTCACAGGCTGGGCTGAGAGACCCCCTAAGTGCACAAAGTTTTGTGCACCAGGCCTCTAGTTTTATGTATAAAGAACTTTAGTGGTTCATCCATGAGCACATACCTACTATGTACTCAGGCAGAACCAGGCCTCAGAGCACCATTCCTTGAACACCAATAACTCTACCACTATCCTGAACAAAAGACTATGTATTTCCATTTCTACAAACCTTAGTATGCAGGGTCTTAAGCTCCTGATTCCAATATAATAGGAAAGGAATTACAAAGAGCACATGCTGCCTTTCAAACCCTGGCTGATTATATGCCATTGTTACTCTGTATTCTTGCCCCCTCATATGCAGATTCTTTTTTTTAAATATATTTTTATAGATTTCAGAGAGGAAGGGAGAGGAAGAGAGAGATAGAAACATCAGTGATGAGAGAGAATCATTGATAAGCTCCCCCTACACGTCCCCACCTCTCCAACCGGGGATCGAGCCTGCAATCCTGGCATGTGCCTGATCTGGAATTGAACCGTGATCTTCTGGTTCATAGGTAGACATCCAACTACTGAGCCATGCTGGCCAGGCCAGATTATTTTTCTTATATGAGGCATCAGTGGATTTAAAGCAGAGATCGAGGTTTAAATTCATTATTGAAGTGACTACAGCATATACTAGGTGGGAAGTGAGGCTGTGTGGTTAATGGAGGAGAACTTCAAGGATCACTGCAGTTTTCCATGATACTCATGAACATGAACCAAGTTTCAAATCATTCCCCCTTTAAAAATAGCACAAATATTGGTGATGCAGATGAAGAAAAGTGGGTATACAAATGGAATAGGACAATAGTCACTCACATATTCTACATTTGCTCTGTTAAAAAATAATTTAAAACTTTTAAAATTGCCACAGCTTGCTGCCATATTTAAACACTTTTTTTAAAGTAGAAAAAGCTAATAGTGTAACAGTGAAAATTCACAAGTTTTTAGTATTTGAATACAGTAGAGGCTACACAATTGTGCACTAATATATAATCTAATAAAAGAGTGATGTGCAAATCAACTGTCTCTCTGGAATGCCTAAGCCACGCCCACCAGCCAAGCCATGCCCACCAGCCAATCAGAGCATCTGTATGCAAATTAACCCAGCCAAGATGGAGGCCAACAGCCAAAGAGCTAGAGTAAACAGCAGGCTGCCATTGCAACTGTCTGCCTAGGCTGGCAGAGACTCTGCTGATAGTAACGTTTCAATTATAGAAGCTACGGAGCTGAAACAAACAGGAGGCTTCCTTACCTACCTAGGCCTCAGCTCCAAACAACAGTGTTTCAATTATAGAAGATAAATATACCCCAGAAACCTGATTCCGGCCAGCCTCGCTGGGACCTTGGGTCAATGGGAGCTGTGGGCAGCCTGAAAGCCTAAAAATGGCCCTCAGCCCTCACCCAGGCTAAGCAGGTACCCCACCCAGTAGGGACTCAAACCCTGAAGGGACTGTGGGCAGCCTGAAAACGGCCCTCGGCTCCTCACCCAGGCTTTCCACACCCCAATGGGGTGAGGATCCAGACTTGGGGGCTTGGCCACCCTGCAAACAGCCATCAGCCCCTCACCCAGGCTGACCAGGCACACCAGCAGGTGGGCATCCACCGAGGGATCCCAGACTGCGAGAGGGCGCAGGCCGGGCTGAGGGATCCCCCAATGCACAAATTTTTGTGCACCGGGCCCCTAGTTCAATATAAAATACAAAGCTAGTTTGCTTTTTTACTTCATTCTTCATAAACAGTTTAAGAGATTTAATGGTATATAATTTATATACCATAAAATTTACTCATTTTAAATACACAATTCAATATTTTTAGAATGTTTACAGAATTGTGCAACCATCACAATCTAATTTTTGCACATTTAAAGTACCTATTCCCCAAAAGACAAACAAATCTAGTTGGCTTTTAACCACAAGAGAATCAATGCCTAAAGCCACTTTACTACTGTGAGATATTTTATTTGAAAATTTATGGAAAAATCTATGACCCACTTAGTTGGTGTAGTATAAGTTTGAAAAATTAAACACTGACATTTAAAGAGAAAAAAAATTTCCAAATTCAACCTAATTGGCAAACTCTAATTGGGGTATAATTTCAGCATCTGTATGTTGTATTAAAAAATAATGTAAACTGTGCTGCTTCCTGCGATTCACTACTCCTCTGCGTCGTACACCAGTCCTGATTTGAAAGCCGGCAGTATTTCTGCCTTTATTTGTGTTTACAGAAGAGTCAGTTTGTGAATCAGCCTCTGGGTGGCAGTGTTTCTGGAGTGACCTCTTCGACTACAAGTCCTCTCTAGCCAGCATTTAGGTTTTGTTTTCCCTATCACACTTAATACTAGTTTGGCGGAATGGACTGCCCCTGAACTGGTTTCCGAATCTGTCACTCCCTGCTCTGCTTCACAGGACACACAAACAGGGTTTTCCCCTGCAGTCTCCGTGAGCGGCCCCAATTGGGTGCTCCTATGTATTGGGTTTAATAATCCCAAGCCTAGCTTTAATAACGAGAGGGGAAAAGGAACCTCTCCAAAGAGATGCGCGGGCTCCCTTCCTCCTCCAGCTCTGCACGTAACTCTCCCAATGTCCATAGCAAAAATTTGGAAACAGCCTAAGTGCCCATCAACAGATGAATGGATTAGAAAACTGTGGTACATCTACACAATGGAATACTATGCTGCTGTAAAAAGGAAGGAGTTCTTAGCATTTGCAGGCGTATGGATGGAGTTGGAGAACATAATGCTAAGTGAAATAAGCCAGTCAATGAAAGAAAAATACCACATGT
>PVJC01009855.1:0-44949 GCA_004026665.1 Murina feae
GTGTTAAAAAAATATTGTAGAGTAATAAAGTTGTCTATGCAATTGTTCAAAACTAGAGAACAGTTAAAGACCAGGGGAATATAAGATATTCCTCCATCATTGTGATCCTATGGGAAAATTAGAGTGATCACAAAATTTTCTCTAGCAACATCAACTAAATATAAGCATGAAAATAAAATTAAAAAATGGAAGTTTTCAGAACACGAGTATGCCAATGATTTGATTACAATAATTTTATTCAGTGGGTTGCATTTCTACTTTTTATTTCATTTTGTAAGATCACTCTACTTTTGACACTGAGATTTTGATGATTCTTAATGACACTTATAGATACTACAGTAAAATAGGCCACTTAGTGGCAAGTTAATTACAATGAACCTCCATCCTCTAAGGTCCATTAGTACCACCCTAGATATAGATACTTATCCTATATAATAAAGAGCTAATATGCAAACAGTGGTCACACTCTCATGCTCTTGCGCCCTTGTGCCAGGGCCGGGGGACCTGAGACCATACCCCCCCACCTGGCAGGGTTTGACGGGGTACCTGAGGCTGCACTCCCCACCCTGCAGGTCTTGATGGGGGTGGGGCCAGCCGGGTCTGGGTCTCACACAATTTTGAGGTGCGTGGGTGAGAGGGAACTTGACTCTGGGACCCACGGCACACCTTAGACTGATAGGAGGGAGATTTTCATATGCATTTTACTAATTTTCTTTCATCTCTGACACTTCTATTATAGAAAAAGGACAAATAGCAATATTAAAATATTTCCTCTAATTAATTCCCTTTTAATGTGCATGAATTTCATGCACACTAGTTCTGAATATGAATGCCTTTCCTTCCTGCAAAGCCTCAGCCAACATTATTCTCTAAGAGTTTATGGATGTTTGATTCACAATTATCATACCTAACTGGAAGAGTCATTTTATAACAAATGAACTACCAAAGATAATAGAGTTAAGTTCCTATAGCATCTCATCAACTATAACAAAATAACTTTGGATGAAAGGACATTATTTGAGGATCTGCTATAGGATTACTTAGGGCCCAGAACTCTCAGGAATAAGTGATTGAATAAACCCAATATTTAAGTCATCAAGACCTACTGAGTTAATAGCTGAGAAATATTTAGCATGAATAGTAGAGAAAGGAGAAAATGAGTATCAGTTTTGTCTTCAGTAAGAATGACTATAGATCGTCTTACTAATACGCCTGTTCTAAATTTCCTGTAGACAAAAAGGGGCCATGAGAGACCTAGAACACATGCCTCCTGAAGATACATGGAAATGAACTCTGTTGGCACAAGGGGTGGACTGTGGCCTGCCTGGAGTGGAGCATTTCAGATCCCATTTGAGAGCCTGGAACTAGTACAAAATAACATTAAGTGTAAACTATAATCAAATAATAACTTTTTTTTAAAAAAAAAGCCTTGATGCAGGGAGCACAGGTCATTCACATCAGGGACTCTCTCACTCCCTCCTATACCCACAACCAATGACCGCATTGCATACTGCACAGGCTTTAGTGCTGGCCATTCCTGCAGGAGGCAGGACTCTTCGAGGGGACACTTTGCCCTGGGGACTCTGCACTGGTCTGACAGATATGTTTTAGAATAGTTTTAAGTCTAAGATTATTTGGCCCAATCCTCCTTGCTCCCTGTCATTTCACAGATGTCAGAATGGACTCATCGTCAAAGGCTCTCCATATGGACTTCTGAGTCTTCCCCCTGATCCTTTTTAGGATTTTTCCCCAGTAAATCTCTTGCATGTTTAATTTCATCTTGGTGTTTGCTTCTTGGAGGACCAGAGCTGACAGAGATCCTTTTGCCTAGAATCATGGTATTGTTTTTAATACTTGAGTTTCAGCATTTTTCTGATCTTTACCTGGGCACAGGTCTCCCCCTCCTCCCCTACACACCCCTGTACACACACAGACACACAGACACATACACCCCTCCTTCTCTTAGACTCTTCAACTCTCTGAAGTTTGTTATAAGGATTCTTGGTCTAAGATGTAGTTGGGGAAATATATATATATATATATATATCTCATTTTCCCAAAAGCCCAACTTGTACATAAGCTGGCTTTTCCTGAACTCTCCCCTCAGTTTTAATAACCTTCTAGAAACTGTATTAATCAGAATAGGCCAGGCAAAACTCCAAGCCCCAGTGGCTTAAATTAAAAAAAGACCTTTTTTGTGTGTTCTAAATATCCACTATGGTAGGCAGGACAAAGCTACCTGGATAATACACCAATTTTCTTAAAACCACATGATCTGTAAACAGACTCCTCAGTCTCTGAGAGAAAGTGAGAACTAGAGGGCCATGCATTGACTTAAAAAAGAAGTTTCAATTGATTAGTGACACATTCAGTTTATTAGTGACACATGTCATTTTAGGTCATATTATATGGGATGGAATGGGTCACTTGGCCATGCCCAGCTACAAAGATGCCAGGTGAGGAGGTAAGCAGCTGGAATGCTCAGTGAGCACCACTGTCTCTTCCAGGAAACAGAATGCTGCCACGCAGAGATGCTTTTGAAAGAGAAAGCCTGCAGCTTTGTTCTGATGCTGTTAAAATATTCATGGAAAATAGGTGTAGCTACCTGAATCCCACCAAGAAGAAAAACAACAACAAAAAAATACTCCCCCACCCACCAAAAAATCAGAAAAATATTTGATTAATCTCAAAATAGTAAACCAATAAATACATAACAGGATGTTAGCATACACTCTATAACTAACACACTGAAGCGTGATGGATATCTGATAGTGTGTGAGAAATGAGTTTACCACCTTAGAGACCTTGCAAAAGGCGAAAACCTAAAACTGCTTACATGACTTCACACATTTTACTTATATTAAGAGTAAAAGGTTGGCAAGGAATTACCTTTAGAAACATGTCTGATTCCCAATATCCCTTCAGTGGGTTAAAGTTTGAGGAATGTATTTCCTCTTTATCTCAAGCCACGGGACAGAGTCTTTAGCTTGGCGAATTGAATATGATTTCTCCTCAGTGAGGAGATAGGGTGGGTGGCTCCCTGACTCATGCCCAAGGAACACAGAGGGTCAGAATAAAGTTTCTAACTGCCTGGCAATGCAGTTCGGTAGAGCTAGATGCAGGAAATATGCAGGAAATGGACAGGATTTCAAGGTCAGCTTCCCGGAGGTGAGAGTTCTATGTACAGAGGAAGAAATGAAAACATGGGCATTTGGACGGCTAAAGGGCGAGCAGTCTCCCTTCCACAATATTAGAACTTTCATTGAGGCACAGAACCACCTAAAGACTACATTCCCAAGTTCCTTTGTGGCTGGATGCGTCCCCCTGTTTATGTTCTGGTTAACAGAATGGATGCAAATGGAAGGGTTGTGTGGCAGCCTCACCCTGCGGAAAACTTCCCTAAGAAGTTCATGGACACAATTTAACATTTTTTCTCCCCTTTCGCCATCGTGTTTCTGGAAGAACTGGAGCTGTGATTCTATATCAAGAAAGACTCTTTCTGTTCCTCATGCCACACTGGTGTGGAATAGATAACTTAAGCATTCACATGGTATGCCCAGCACAAAGGGCTGAAGAAGTCCTGCTCTGTCTCCTGGAGTCTCAGAGTACCATATATTTCCAGTGTCCACAGGGGTGCTGGAGTCAGGGGTATAAATGCACAGATTGCCTTGGCAGTGAAAGGACATGCCTTAGAAACAAAATAATGGAACCATTATTGGAAACAAAAAAATGGAACCAGATATGAGAGAGAAACTTCAGAGGAGTTTAGAGTAATACATGCGGCTACTGTCAGAATGTGTCCCCTCATTTATACATATGTTGAAACCTACCTCCTAAGGTGACGGTATTAGGAGGTAGGACCTTTGGGAGGTGTTTAGGTCATGAATATGATTAGTGTTCTTATAACAAACTCGAGGCCTGATGCATGGAATTCGTGCAAGGGCATTGGCCCAGGCCCCTGCCTGCCACCACCGCAGCCTCTGCCCATTGAGGTGTTGTCTGTAAGGAAAGATGACCGGAAGGACATCTGGTCTAATTAGTATATTACAATTTTATTATTATAGACTAGAGGCCTGCTGCACTGCGGGGGGTTGGGGGATCCCTCAGCCAGGCCTGTGCCCTCTTGCAGTCTGGGACCCCTCCAGGGATGTCCACCTGTTGGCTTAGGCCCACTCCCCGTGGGATTGGGCCTAAGCTGGCAGTCAGATATCCCTCTGGCAGCCAAGGAGCCCTCAGTGGATATCCACTTGCCAGCAGGGAGCAGGCCTAAGCTGTAATCAGACATCCTTAGAGCTGCTGGGGAGGCAGAAGAGGCTCCCGCCACCACTGCTCTGCTGGCAGCCATCAGCCTGGCTTGTGGCTTAGCAGAGCTCCCACTGTGGGAGTGCACTGACCACCAGGGGGCAGCTCCTGCATTGAGCATCTGCCCCCTGATGGTCAGTGTGTGTCATAGTGACCAGTCATTCCCAGTTGTTCTGATCTACTATTAGGGTCAATTTGCATATTATCCTTTTATTATATAGGATAGAGGCCTTGTGCATGGGTGGGGGCCAGCTGATTTGCCCTGAAGGATATCCTGAATCAGGGTGGGGTTCCCACTTGGGTGCCTGGCCAGCCTGGGTGAGGGGCTGAGAGGTGTTTGCAGCCTGGGCACAGTCCCTTTAGGGTGGGGGTACCCCCAGGGAGCAGGCCTAAGCCAACAGTTGGACATCCTTAGCATTGCTGTAGAGGTGGGAGAGGCTCCTGCTGCTGCTGGTGCACTCACAGCTGTAAGCCCGGCTTCTGACTGAGCAATGCTCCCCCTGTGGGAATGCATTGACCACCAGGGGGAAGCTCCTGCATTGGCCGTCTGCCCCTGGTGGTCAATGTGCATCATAGCGACTGGTCATTCCACCATCAGGGCAAAACTGGCTCTCCAACATCACCCAAGGGGTCCTGGATCACAAGAGGGCGCAGGTCAGGGCAAGGGACCCCACCGGTGCATGATTGGGGCTGGGGAGGGATGCGGGAGGTTGGCTAACTGAGGGGGGCCAAGGGAGAGCTCCAGGGCATGTCCAGCCTCTCTCACTCAGTCCTGATCAACCAGACCCCAGCAGCAAGCTAACCTACCTTTCAGAGCGTCTGCCCCTGGTGTTCAGTGCATGTCACTGCGAGCAGTTGAGTGGCCTTATCATATCTTTAGCATATTACGCTTTGATTGGTTGAATGGCTGACCAGATGACTGGATACTTAGCATATTAGGCTTTTATTGTATAGGATACCTGAGAGAGCTCCCTTAATCCCTTCTGCCAGGGAAGGAAACACCTCACTGAAATCATGCAGGTGCCCTGAGCTCAGACTTCCAGTCTACAGACCTATGAGAAATAAATTTCTGTTGTTACAGTATTTTGTTAGAGTAGCATGAGCTACTTAGTGGCATGCCAATGACTGAAGAACAGTGAAGTGATACACATCACAGCAGGTGTCACTGCATGCCAGGTGCTCCTGCCTCAGGGCCTGTATGCCATTCAAAGGACAAGGTGCTAAAATACTTATTAGCAAAGGGAAATTCTGAAGTGACTAAATGTAACTGGCAACTAAAGACCAAAGCATGTTCTATAAAAACTTTTGTTTTTAAATCTGATTTTTTTTTTTTTTTGGCCCATGGATTTCATTGGAGCCATTGTTATAGAAAAACCAGGATTGTCTCTTCAGAGAATAATCAAATTGAAGCTTCTGCTCAGAGTGACCTCAGAAAGGAAATCTCTCAAAATTGCAAATATTAAATTGAAACATGACCTTGGTTGAATTGTGGATCATTTGGTCAGTCAGCCAGGTCACCTACACTTATAATTGAAACAGAAAGCCAGCACCAAATCCTCAAGCAACAAAAAATGGTATCATATTGGCTGTGACTTTCCAATATGTAAGGATGGAAAGTAATGAATTTTTCTGAAACACAATCAATGGGGCATTTTAAATAGATCAAATAAAAACAACTCTAATATAACACTCTGCTTTTTAAATATATATATATATATATATGTGTGTGTGTGTGTGTGTATAGATAGATATAAAGATAGATAGATAGATAGATAGATAGATAGATAGATAGATAGATAGAAGGGGACATCTTGTTTAAGCCAATTAATATATATTTTTTTACTCTTTAATTATGGGGATTTTTTGTAAGCTTTCTGAATTGTAGTTAGCCAGTAAGTGTGTTTTTCCTGAATAATGACTTAGCTAGAATAACTCTGTGTTTTGAATACATGAATCTTTTCACCAATTTGAACTTTTTTTACTTTATGTTTGATTTTTTAAAGACCATTTTGATTGTATTATCACTGTAGTCTTTTCTCCTGACATTTAAAATTTGCCAATGACAGAATATTTGTCTTAAATTCTAGAGCAAACTAAACTGAAGCCTATTGCATCTAACATTTTCATTCATTGTGCAAAGTACTTATTTCTGTTTGATTTTAAGGCAGAATATTAGAACAGCCTTCTGAAAAGTAACCTCCTGATAAAGACTTATGTATAAACTAGAGGACCGATGCACAAAATTCATGCAGGGGGCTTGGGCCTTGCAGCCATGGCAGCTTGCCTCTGCGGCTTGCCTGGGCCCTCATAGCCCGGCTTCATCTGGAAGGTCATTTGAGTGTCTGGTCTAATTAGCATATTATGCTTTTATTATTATAATTTGTTTATAAATATAAACCAGACCATTAATATCAGCACAGCATTCATTGCTCGGTGAAGTAATTTTTCTCAACTGTGTGCAATTTTAGATTAGGAATGTTCCCATTCAATCAATGCTGCAACATTCTAGAAACTCATAGTAATTGCTGAAATCAAATGCATTCAGAAACAGGAAACACAAAGGCTATATTTAATTGCATTTGTAATGCGTTTTATTAATTAAATAATTAAGGACTGTTTTTAACTTGATGACACAGAGGAGAAAAATATTAGTCTCTCATTATCATATTTCACAGGTCTTTTCTATATTAACATACTAGCATATTTATTTATTTAATAGATTATTCATTTATTAGTACATTAAAACTAAAGTAATATGTTTTATGTATGTACCATCAGTAGACTTTTAATTTTGCGTTCATTATGTACAAGCAGAAATATTTCAAGTACCTTTTCTGAACTATGACATTGGATCTTAAATATTCTATGCTTGCATCTAACATCGAGTGAGGGATTTGGGGCACTGAAGCATGACTTAAACTATATGGTTTTAAAAAGAACTGTAATTGCAGCTGACTAATAGATGATAGAAATAGACGTGTACATCTGTGTTCTATAAAAGTCATAACTCTACATATATTTTCAAAACAAAAATGTGTTGTACAATGTCTTTTATTGAGATTTAAAAGATATATTTTCTAGGCCTTTTAAAAATGTTTCCGAATGTCACCTTTTTGGCATGAGGGAAGGTAGCATACACCTGAGGAAAGTCAATGAAAATTATGTTGCTAATTTCCCTGTACTATCTATATAAATACTTATTAAATATTGGAATTTTGGTTGCATATTTCTTTGTGTGTTTTAAGCAATCTACCTTGTTTGAATACAAAATCCATGACATAATTCCCACAATAATTATAGCCAATGCAAACCCCAGCAGTACAGTTCAAAAGCAGTTTTATCGCACAGGTTGTTGGATAAATAACATTGTCAGTACAGTCTAAAGTTCTCAGGAATGGGATTGATTTCTTTGTTTGGACTATTGACATTTACTAAACACTTGCTCGGATCCCAGAGGAAATTAAAGATATATAGTTTAAGCCACATATATCAGTGGATAATTCAACCACTGAACAAATACATCCATTTTGTCTTCTTCCTATCAGTCGGAGGCATGGTGGTCAGAATTTGTGATTCTTTGAAAATTATTTGGACTTGTAAGTAACAATTCTCTTCTTATAATTTCATGGGATAAATCTTAACACATTTCATTGAAGAGTAGATGATTGTCAGAGCAGTGGAAATCCTCTAGAAGGAACTAACTTTGGACATACGACAGGTTGGATTCTCTGGGAGTCAGTGTCTGAGATGAGATGAGCTATTAGGAAAGTGTCCTTGGTACTGTTACCTGCAGAAGGGAGGAGCAGAGAGCAGGAGAGGAAGAGGCAGAAGAGAGGCAGAAGAGTGCCTTCCCAGCTCCTGCCTCAGGAGAACACTCCACAGGGTGCCCTAAAGTTAAAATAGCCCTGTAAAGTGCTCCATAGTTGGGCCAATACTACCAAGTCTTCAAGATTCCTCCCCGCTTCATGCATATGGCTCACTCATGGCGTGTGGGTTGCCCCGAGGAGGGTTGTAGACTAGGGCAAAGTGGAAGTTTGCAATGGAAACAAACATCTATGGGCTGAGGAGGACCTGGGGCCACATCACAGCTTTTCCATAGACCAAAAATGGGTAAAGAACTCTTTGAGGATTGAATACCTATAAATAGTGACCATTTCAGATTCACCATCCCCCCTTTCCTACATATTGGAAGATCACAGCCAATACAAAACCATTTTTTTTCATTGTACATGATTTATTAAGGCTTTCTGTTTGAATTGAAAGTGCAGGTGACCCCAGTGACTCACTGTGTGATCCACAATCAATCAAGATAGAATGGCTATTATCAACAAGACCATTAGTAACAAGTGTTGGAGAGGGTGTAGAGGAAAAGGAACCCTCATTCACTGCTGGTGGGAATGTTAACTTATGCAACCCTTATGAAAAACAGTATGGAGCTTCTCAAAAAAATTAAGAATAGAGTTACCATATGACCCAGCAACCCCTCTTTTGGGTATCTACCCAACATTTGAAATATTTACTCGCAAGATACATGCACCCCTATGTTCACTGCAGCATTATTCACAGTGACCAAGGCATGAAACAACTAACGTGTCCTTCAATAGATGACTGGAAGGTGTGGCACATATACACAATGAAATGAAACTCAGCCTAAGACAGACGAAATATTACCGACATTTTTAACAACATGGATGGACCTTGAGAATATCACGCTAAGTGAAATAAGTCAGTTAGGAAAAGTTAAGAACCATATAATTTTACTCATGTGTGGTAGAGAAAACAGAAAGTAATGAATGAGCAAAGAAGAAAAACAAAAATAGACATAGGCAACAGTGTGGTGGTCACCAGAAGGAAAGGGAGTGACCAGAATAGTAAAAGATAAAGGGGTCAAATATGTGGTGACAGAGGATGATCTGACTTTGGCAGTGGGCACATAGTACAATATACAGATCATGTAGCATAAAAATGTACACTTGAAATCTATATAATGCCACCCCAATAAATTTAGTAGAAAAAGATGAGATGTTCTATCATTTTATCAACTGCAATGGCAATGTTCTATGCTACACCCAAGAAAACAAAAGAAATACAAACACAAGTAGTTTTTCTGGATCTGAAGTAAGCAAGGAACACTAAATAAGCCACAGTATTTTATCATCAAGGGTAAGATGGAGAATGCATGCTAATTTTTGAAAGAAATATGAGATATCCAAAGATTCTGATGTAGCTGCATGCCCTTGGGAAGGATTTTTAAATATTTTCTTAACCTCAGTTATATTTTCTGAAAGAGGAGTCCATAATAAGCCATGTAGTTATTTTCATGTTTGGATGCTATTTTAAAATATATGGCCTGTTTCTGACAGACCATAAACATTTCTTTAATCTTCATAACTTTATATGATAGTTTTTCAAAATTAACCATAATTAACTCATTACGAATAAAAAGGAGGTTCTACAGATTAATACCTCATGAGGCATTCTTAAAAGTAACTGGAGAAACTCAGGATGATTTTTCAAATCTGACTTAGAAATATGACATTAAAATCCGATAGATGGGGTTTAAATAGGCCAGGATAAAATTATGCTGTTGATCAGCACAACGCTATGAATCTAGCATTTCCTCATGCCAGAGAACACACGCTCGGACGATTTCATTTAAAATGTGATGACGATACAGAACAGGTTGCCCGAGCAGGACCATTAAAATAAATAGCGTGATGTAGTTTCCGAGACAGAAGTAATGTTCAAGAGTCATACAGAGAATTAAGGATGCAGCAAAGATAAAGCAGGGAGGTTTGGAGGTATTTAAACTGAATTTTCTGGCTTGGGTAACTTTCCTTAAAGCACATTTTAACAAATCAAGTCACTTTTCAGATACCATGAGTGAGGGAGCTATTTCACAGTGTGCTTTTTGTATTGCACCTGGGGAATGTATCCATTATTTCAGGCCACTTTGGCATCAAAGAAGACAGGCCTATACTAGACCGAAACACTATTTCAAGACACAGTACTCCCCTGTGGTATGTCTCAGCAAGCCAGTGTATTTCATCGATAATGGGCAGCCATTAAACACATGACAGTCAAGATCTATTGCCAACAATGTCGGTGATAAGCCATTCTAAGTGAGTTTACTGTTTAGACTCAGGTTATTCGACTATGTATAGCTCTTACACATCAAAGCCTTAAAGTAAAAGAGCTATAACGAATCAGCTTTCACCACTGACATGACAAAGACCTACATAGCATCCCATAACAGCTCTGGGTGTTGAAAAAAAGGAAGCTTTTCCCCCCTGTGAAATAAATACACTGGATGTATAAAGAGAGTTACTGTATGAAATCATTTTTTAGTTCTTCGCTGTGCTGGATTTAATATATAATTACATAAATTCATATCTTTGTGAATGCAGCGCAGTGCCTGGAATTTTTGATAGATCCAATGAATATAAACTACATGGAGCAAGATGAAATGCTTTTACTCTTATTGGTTTAACTCCCATGTTTGCATAATGAGCCTGAAATCAATAAATACCATAAATAATCCAGTGGAGTGAAACCATTAGTGAATCATTGGCCACAAATGAGAACTGGACTGCGCAGCAGCACTGGCTGCGCTGCGACCTCTCTGGGAGACAGAGCTCCAGAACTCTCCTCCAGGCCCTTCGGCCATGAGCTCATCTCTTCTTGACCTCAGACATCACTAACATTTCTAGAGGGCTTTCTGCTCAGTTAAAATAAGGGTAAAAACATTGGCAGAGAACAGAGTGGTGATATTATGCTGAGAGCGTCAGAATTTTCTTGACTCCTCAACATTGAACCCTAGGAAATTGACATATAACTGGTTTCAGATACCAGAGTAAAGGCAGCTTTATTCCACCCACTTCTCTGAACCAACATGGAAGAACGAACAAGATAAAAACAAAACAGATAAATAAAACTTCTAAAAAGCCACCAACTGAACAGTCCAAACATGAAACCACAAGTGTGAAAATCTGGACCAAAATGTGGTGATAAGACCCTACTCATAACTTTTTAGACATCAAGTGAACACTGATATTTCTAAAAGTGGATGTCATGAAAGGGGCACCAAATGATGCCTGGATTACAGGGATTAGGTTTAGTGCTGTGTGTCAGCCAAGACAGAAGAGTGAAGTCCATAGAACATGAGGAAAAGTGGAGCTTAAGGAGAAGGAAGCTGTCACCTATTTGCAGGCCATACAAAGTGGCACTCGACGTGAGAAATACAACCAAAAATTACAATAGTCACAGGAGAAAGTGGAAGCTGCCAATGCCAGATCGTAATTCTGAGAGATGGTTATTTGAGACATTTTGCTGTAAACCACAGTGACCTCTTATGATCGGAAGCAAAGAACATAATGAATAGAATTTGGGCAATGTATGCACAATATACTTCACAGAAAATGCTCCAAAAATAAATACACTGTTAACTATGTAAACAAATGTATTTGGAAAATTTGTCATACTAACATTTGGTGAATTACTATTCATTGGTGAATTATTTGACTTGTGGTTCAGTTTTTAATGTTTACTTATTTATTTATTTAGGGAAAGACATGAACCACTTCCAATAAACTGTCTTCCTAATTTCTTTCCATTTTCTCACAAATGTGCTCTGATCAAACTGAACTTACTTATAATTTCTTATTTACATAGAGTAAATTACTTAATTATTCATCTAAACCTACATAATTATTAGTTGAAAAAGTCATCTTTCAGCAAATTCTATCAGTCTTCAAACACATATGGTAAACTTTTCTTCAATTTTTTTTTTTAATTTTGCTTAATTTTATTTAAAGTGCTTTGTAAATTCTGTTTCCTTGGACATTTTTGCTAAAGTCGTCAAATCTTTTCTCTGCTAGAACTTTTATCTCTTTGTTATAGTGCACAAAGGCATTTCAAATGTGATGTTTTATTCATTTTTCAAAGTCTAAAGCTCCTAAAAACCTCTAAGGTTTGTGTTTTTTTTCCTTCTTCTAGAAGTTGGCAGCATAGCCTTGTTTGGGAAGGAGACCCTTCCCCCTACTCTTACTCTTCATCCTACTTCTCTCATCCCCCTCTCCAAACCTTCTCCTCAAAGCTCCTTTCCTTTTAGAGAATCTAACTTCCAAATGGGGTTTCAGATCCACATGGGGGGAAGGAAAATGTATTAATTGAAGTTATTTTTCACTTTAAAGGCTTCTTTAGCTACAGACAATCTTTCTCCTCTTGAAAAGAAGAAAATTCTGAAGGTGAAAGGTTGTTTACCATACATTTGAAAGAATCAATTATTGTTAAGAATAATTTTAATCTATTTATTTTAGAGTTAGATATTAGTAGGTAGTGCTTAACCCTTGTGAATATGTATTCATTACCATTTAACATGAAAATATTTTAGTTAGAAATATAAATTCTATGTCAATAATTCATACACACTCACACACACACACACACACATATATATAATTGATTTTTTACAGAGAGAAAGGGAGAGGGATAGTCAGAAACATCGATGAGAGAGAAACATTGATCAGCTGCCTCCTGCACACCCCCTACTGGGAATGTGCCTGCAACCAAGGTACATGCCCTTGACCAGAATCAAACCTGGAACCCTTGAGTCCACAGGCCGACCCTCTATCCACTGAGCCAAACTGATCAGGTGTCAATAATTCTTTATAAAGTTATAACTTGGAATTTAGATTATAAATTCATGTAAACAAACATGTTTTCCGTGATGTTTGGTAGGAAAGTTGTAATTTCTTTAAATAGGACATAATACTGAGATTTTGTTTGAACCATTTAATTCTGTGCAAGAGGGAAATCTCTAGTAGAGGGAATTTCACCTTCCCCTTCTCTTTATATAATAAAATTACAGCAACCTAATGAAAACAACACCTACCACTCAAGGAATGCCTAGAGCAGCTTATATTTAGAGAGTTGCAATGCCCTCCAAAATAGAATTTTTACTTATGTTAAATATTATCTAGCCTTGATACTTTTATTTTCCTCCTCCTTTTCTTTCTAATAGTTATGCCCTGATTGTAAGTTTGTGGTTAATTGGAGCTATGGCAATAAGCCCCAAAAGGAAGTTAGCATCTTATTATCCCCTGGATTATTTTGTTGAAGAACTATTAATATTTTTCCTATTTCATCGCAAAGGCTTGTGATCCTATGGATCACAAAGGCTTGAACACTCAGGACTACATTTGTTGCCCATGTTTCCTTCTCAAGTACCCAGTATGGATGTCAACATGGAAATCACATTTCTCTCTCTCTCAAGTTCATAATATGAGTGAATATCAGAAGTGTAATTTACTATGAAAAGTGAATTAGCAAGGTGTAACTAATAACATAGCCTGAAATTTCCCCAGTGCGAATCATACTGTTTGACAATGAATATTCCTTCTTAAATTCTTATTGGCAAGTACTTACTGTGCTCTTTGATATAAAGTGCTCTTGAGATGATTAATACCTACTCTACACTAACTCACATGGCCTCATGGGACAGTGTAAGACAGGCCAAAATGCTATAAGGAGTACACAGACTTTGCCTGGGGGATGATAAGAGAATTCACCATGGTGGTGGTTTATTGATTTTTGAAGCATGTTGAGAAATGAAACATTTGGGTATATAATAGTAGATGGTGGTAGAAACATTTATTATATACATTTTACTGCAAATAAATAAATAAGCAGTTGATGTTGAGCACCAAGACACACAGAAGCACAGATTATTTTAAGACCTGGTGAATAAGACCTGGTGTATTCATCAGTGAGCAGCCATTTTAATAATTTAAAAATATTGTAAAGTAATTATAAATCATTAATTAGGAAGAAGAAGAGGGAATAATCTGAAGTTTTGAGAACTCAAGGCTAGGTTTCTGTCAAATCACAAGGGCTTAGTCTTTAAAATTATAAACATTGCAAACATAGTGGATGGATATATGGATGGATGGATGGATGGATGGATGGATGGATGGATGGATGGATGGATGAATGGATGGAAGAATGAATATGTGATTGAAGAACCAATTAGTTCAGATGCAAATAACTCTTAAAGGTGAAAACTATTGAAACAAGGTAACATAATTGATCAGTAATGTGTCACTGATGACCTTTGTGAAATAGTGGTTTCAAATTCAGTGACTGGAGTAGAAGCTTGATGGGAAGCAATTAAATTTGATTCATTTACTTAGGCAAATCTATTTCTTTCCTTTCTTCTAATATTGAATAAGAATGCAAGTGGGAGGAATAATCATCAGATATAGTCATTTATTTGACCTAACAAGAATTTACCCTCTGTCTTTAAAAATTCCCTGCATCTTTTAAACATTTTCCTACCTTCTGAAGCCTCCTCTTTGAAGTCAAATATTATTACGTAAGTTATTTATAATTTTCCTTTTTATGTTATTGAAAAATCTATTCCATTCTAATTTTGGATTGAGATTTAGTTACTTAAACTTAGGACAGATATTTTAGGTCATGTTACAGATAATATTTTATTTCTCTGATGTGAACCTGCACTTGATACAAACAACTGAATTAAGAAAGTCAAGATGCAGCATGGATGGATCTAGAAAGTATTGTGCTAAGTGAAATACTGAGACAGAGAAAGATAAATACCATATGATTTTATTTCTATGTGGAATCTATAATGAAAAAATGGGAGCAAACAAAAGATCAAACAGGAACATGAGCAAACAAAATTGAGATAGATTAACAGATACAGAGAACAGACTGATGGTTGCCAAAAAGGGGTTTGGGGAACTGGGTGAAAAAGGTAAAGGGATTGAGAAGTATAGATTGGTAGTTATAAAACAGTCACAAGGATGTACAGTACAGGATAGGGAATGTAGCCAATGGTATTTTAATAAATATGTACGGTGCCAGGTGGGCAATAGACTTAGAGGGATCACTTCACAAATTATGCAAATGTCTAACCACTATAATATACATTGAAACTAATATAACATTAAATGTCCACTGTAATTGGAAAATAAAAAAGAACATCGAGATGAAATGAAAGTATATTTTGGTTAAATAAATTAAATTATCATTGAGCACCTACTAGGTGCCAGCATAATGAGAGAAATTGCAGAAGACAGAGTTACCTAAAAGAAATCCATACTCTTTTTTAAAAAATATATTTTATTGATTTTTTACAGAGAAGAAGGGAGAGGCATAGAGAGTTAGAAACATCTATGGGAGAGAAACATCAATCAGCTGCCTCCTGCACACCCCCCACTGGGGATGTGCCCACAACCAAGGCACATGCCCTTGACCGGAATCAAACCTGGGACCTTTCAGTGCCCAGGCCAATGCTCTATCCACTGAGCCAAACCAGTTAGGGTAAGAAATCCATACTCTTAACAAATATCTGTTTATATCATGGCAACAGATAGGTAATGGACTAAATCCATTCTTATGCTTCCTTCGATCACTTACCTATCCACATTTTATTTTCAATAGAAAAACAAAACAAAACAATGGCTGAATAAGTCAGCCAGGAGTCGTATGGGTATCTATAAAATAGAAATTCAGAAAGAACTACTTCATATCAAATTTATTAATCATATATATCTCACAAATTATTGTCAAGATACATCCATTACTCACATTTGATGCCATTTGGTCTTGATCGCTTGAATAATGTAGTCATTATACCTGAATTCTATTTTCTCTCATCTTATTTTAATACTTTCAGACCAAGGACCTATCTTTTATTCATGAAGTCTTTCTTTCTAGGAATTATAAGCCAGATTAGGCATTCCTACTGATGAACTCATTGACTTTGTTTATAGAAAACAATTTTGAACTAGGATTTTTATTGCATTGAGTAACTGAGGGACCTAAATGTATTTTTCCCCAGTGAAGTGATTAAATACTTCTTTAGAATAGTATTTCTTTTACTTGTAAATAACCAGAGAATCCAAAATATAAACTAGACACTTAATATTTGCAAGTTGATTGATTCACATTATTTTCTTCTTATTATTTTTGAAGTATATTTTTAAAAAGATAAATATTTAAATATATTTTGATTGTATCATATAAATTAAATATAAATATAATAGATACAATAATTAAGATATCACTTTTATAGTGATTGCATTTTCCTCCTTAATGTTATATTTTTTATATTGAAAATATATGTCAAGACCAGATTTTAAAATAGTTAATTTTAACAATTATTTCTAAGACATATAAATGTTACCCATATGTCTTAAATTAGTAATTAGATATTCTAAAATTCTTAAAACAGATAATTGATTTGCATTTCATTATCTCACAGTTTTATTATGCTGGTTCTCTGTAGTTTGCATGTTAAATAAATGTCTAATGAATATATGTATACACATACATATATCTGCATATACATACATGTACACACATATAGGCATGGACATAAAGTAACCATAAGTTCTATAGTTCTTCTCCTCACTCTAGGTCTCCTTCTCCCATTTTGGGATTTCTCATTTTCTCCAGATTACATATTTTTTCTGGCTTCAGGACTGTAATTCATGACTTTAATACCCATCCTTAATGGAGATGCATTATAGTTGAGAAAAGTTTAAAAGCTTGTTTGAGTTCAGAAAAAGAACCTGACTGGGGTTGCTAATCGCAGTTGCATCTCACCTACTACAACCTTTCATGTTTGTGAAATTGAGCTGAGAATTCTAGGAGAAAAAGCAAGCTTTACAGGAAGATTTAATCTTTCTGCACGCAGCTAGTCCAGAAATACCGTAACAGCAGCTGTTCTCATGGAATATTAGCATTTCTGCGACTGGCCTCAGCTGCTTCTCAGATGTGCAAGAGATGCAAACATAGAAAATGTTCCTTTAAAAAGCAATGTTAAAACATTATCTTGAGCTTGAAAATCAGGGAACATTCATCAGTCCCCAAAAGGAAGGGAAATACACTTTTTGCTCATTATTTTGTTCCCAAGTTGTGTGTGACATATGTAGCTCCCAGGACATCTTGTAACTGCAGAGCAGGGAAGAAGGCATAGTGGTCTTGGCAGAAAGGTTTTCCACTGCTGTCCATGATGTGGGTAAGGCCTCACATGCAATTAATGTAATTCTCATTATTTCAATATTACCATACTTAATGTCATCCCTTTATTCTTTTATGTCTGTGACAAAAATACAGAAACTATGAGACTGTGATAACCGTGGCAGTATATTAAGTGAATAAATACAATTTCCACTTCTGAATAACAAGGACGGTCATATTCTAGATCAGTTCCAAGGTGGGGTAGAGGGCAAAGGGACTTTAAGACAGTAGGATGCGTGCCTTCTCTCTTTCACTGCTGTCAGAATCTATTTTGCTAAGTGTAAAGTTCTTCAGTTTCTTGATAAATAAACGTCTGCCTTTGAGATTCCCCACCCTCATTTTGCTTTTTTTTTTTTAAGGATTGGTATATTTACTGTAAAAATTTTTAATTTTTGTGGGATATTTACAATAGTTTATATTGAGCAACAGTGGCTTTGTCAACAAAATGTCTATAAATTTAACTATGGCTATTCCTGATATAGCTCACATATATCCATACAAATACTACAAGATAAGAATTTGAGGTTCTTCCCCTTCACTTTAAAAGTCTTCTTTTTTGTTTTGTTTTAACTTTATTGTTTTAAGTATTACAAATAGTAGTACATATGTCTCCTTCTTTTCCCCATTGACCTTCCCCTGGCCTCCCCTACCCCCTAGCACATGCCCTCACCCGCCCCCCAGTGTCTTGTGTCCATTGGTTATGCTTATATGCATACATTCAAGTCCTTCAGTTGACCTCTTACCTCCCCGCCCTCCAACCCTCCCCAGCCTACCTCCCCCTCCCCACCCGCGCTGTGGTTTGATAGTCTGTTCAATGCTTCTCTGCCTCTGTATCTATCTTTTTGTTCATCAGATTATAACGGTCTTTATTATCCATAAATGAGTGAGATCATGTGGTATTTTTCTTTCACTGACTGGCTTATTTCACTTAGCATAATACTCTCCAGTTCCATCCATACTGTTGCAAATGGTAAGAATTCCTTCTTTTTTACAGCAGCATAGTACTGCATTGTGTACATGTACCACAGTTTTGTAATTCACTCATCTGCTGATGGACACTTAGGCTGTTTCCAAATCTTAGCTATGGTAAATTGTGCTGCTATGAACATAGGGATGCATATGTCCTTTCTGATTGGTATTTCTGTTTTCTTGGGAAATAGACCTAGAAGCAGTATTAATGGATCAAATGGGAGTTCCATTTTTAAATTTTTGAGGAAACGCCATATTGTTTTCCACAATGGCTGCAGCAGTCTGCATTCCCACCAGCAGTGCACGAGGGTTCCTTTTTCTCCACATCCAAGAACTACACATTCAGTGTTCTGCCCCAGGGCTGTATTTTTCTGTTCTCTGATAGAATACAGTCTGCAATGGCTGTGCCACCCTGTTTTTCTGCAGGACCTGACACTTGTCACCCTATTGGTGCAATCTTGCTCACTGAAATCTCACTAAGCCAGAGCAGTATACTGGGCACCTTCATAAAACATGTGCATTGCAGAGTGTAGAGAGTAAAGCCCACAAAGAGGTAGATATCTGCCTCACCAATAAGTTTTTAGGCTCCGATGGTGTGATTCATGCCTGTATTCCCTGTGAAGTACAGGTTGATTTCTTCCATGGTTTGCCACCTGACCTTAAGTGGGCTGGCTGGGCCTCTCTGGATTCAGGAGGTGGCATATTTTACATCTGGAATGCTATTCCAATGAATTTATCAGGCGACTCAGGATTCTGAGCAAGAAAGTCTTTGCAGTATGTTTGGCTTCAGTACAAACTGCTTGTTCACTGATGTGACCCAACGCCACGAATCTCACACAGCTGGAGGTATCTGAGTAGATCAGTACTGTATGCAGCTCGTGTAAGTCAAAAAGGAGAGTCCCAGAGCAGATGTCCCTGAACTGAAGTGAGGTCTTGCCTTCTCTGGCCAAGAGCCACTCATAATTTTATTGTATTTATTTTTAAAATATATTTTCATTGATTTTTTACAGAGAGAAGAAGGGAGAGGGAGAGCAAGAGAAAACCATTGGAGTGATAGAGAAACATCAACGCTTGCCTCCCACAGGGGATCAAATCTGCATCCTGGGTACGTGTCCTGACTGGGAATCTAACCTGTGTGCAACCCTTTGGTGCACAGACTGCCACAAACGGAGTCACACCAGCCAGGGCTTACTCATAAACTTCAAACAGCTGTTGGTACAGCACTGGTCCTCTTAGGTAGAGCTGAACATGTGACCATAGAAAAGTGAGGATGCAACTAGAGCTGTCCATCTGACCTGGCTGATTCCAACATCCATCACGCAGGTTTGGGCAGCCTCAGCCAAACCATTGCACATGGAAAACAATGCATTAGAGATGTGGCTGAGACAGACCAAAGATGCCGGGGAACGGCTTTGCTGTCGCCCCGGCACTTCAAGGCTTCTGTCCGTTTATAGATGTGGCCTTTCAGTGACTTCTCCAAAATAACCGCCTGAGGAGGGACCGTCTTGTTCGCACATTCACTGGGTAAACATGGTGCACAGAGATTAGGCATTGTATTTATTCTGCTGCACACAGGCCTGTTAGGGAAGGCCCTGCAGACCATGGTCAAAGGAAATCTTCCCAGTGAGGAGAGTAGTTAGCCATGTACTTGGTCATTCGCCTATTACCAAGGGCCACCTAAGGTATAGCTATACCCGGAAACTGGAACAAGTGGTTTAGTTAGGGGACTGGAAGAAAGTTTAGAAGACTGGAGTAAAATATAAACTGAAAAGGGACAATGTGTATGGGTTTATGGGAGCAGGCACAAAGAGTACCGATACCTGTGTATTGTTTTCACGACATGCGGACAGTATCTCCCCTTATTTGTAAACTCACTAGGTGTCAGTCTGCTGCAAATCTTCAGTAAATAACTCAAGTTCATATAGACTTTCTTTCTCCTACTGGTAACTGGTACAGCTAGACACACAGTCAGAGAGCTGGACTTTCCTATGGTTCCCCAAGAGCAGGAAGCTTGGCTGAGGGCAATGGCTCAGCATCAGCAGGGAAGTTATGAGGGGGCTTGTCCTTCAGGACTTGGGGAACCATCGGACTAAGGTAGCAGAGACTTAGGTAGCAGAGCATAGACAGTATCTATGAAATTCATCTCTACCTCTGCATTCAGGCCTACCCTCCTTAGATACTCGCACAGTCCTTACAGCATGCTAGACACTGAGATTGTACAAGGTATTTTCAAGTTACATGGGTATATCTTTTTGAACCAACCCAAGAATTGAGACCTATACAAATGTACCTTTTTAAATATATATTTAAATATATGTTAATATATATTTAATATGTATTTATACATATTGATTTATAGAGAGAGGGAGGAAGAGGGAGAGAGAAACATCAGTGTGAGAGAGAAACATCTACAGGTTGCCTCTTGCACACCCCATACTGAGGAGTGAGCTGGCAACCCAGGCATGTGCCCTGACCAGGCATCGAACTGGCGACCTTTTAGTGCAAGGGATGACACTCAGCCAACTGTGCCACACCAGCCAAGGCTGTATCTCTTTATTAAAAAATATATTCATCTATTAGGGTAAGAGGTATTTGGTGACCTTGTTTAACTCTAATTTTATTTATTGATGATCATAAATGTTGATTTTGGAAGAAAAGTACCTCTGCATGGAGAAAGAAGGAAAGGATGCAAGAGAAGTAGACGGTAAGACAGCTGACTGCGAAAGAGGAGCTAATTACAGCTCTTGCTGTGCCTCATGGTGTGTGATGAGCCCTGAGTGCCTCCTGAATAAAAGGACTTTCTTTCTGTTCCAGGGAGAGAATGACTCATGGTCAGGGTAGAGCCTCTCCTTTCTTCTTACACAAAGGAGAAAATGCAATTTGGGAGGCAGGGAGCCCTGTGCTATCACCATAGAAGCACAGATCATTGTAAAGCCTGAGGATAATGGCATTCCTCATCCATTCCTTCCTTTTCTTTGTTATTGACTAGAATAGCATCACCTTCTGCTTCTTTTGTATGTTCTTGTATTATGTGAAAATAGAGTTATTTTAATTACTTCACTTCTAATCATGGCAGAAAAATATTTCATACGGGGGCTTCTCCTTGTTACCACCAGACAACACGCATCAGAAAACAGACAAAAGAGGAAGTCATTGAGTTACAGATTATGTTCCAGATGTCTGTACAGAAATTGTTCAGAATGCAACACACATCAGAGATTCTGCGTTGTTAAATGAAGAAAAAACATCAAACCACCCACAAAGCTACTCATAACATTCCAGAACTATTACATTAGCAGCATTTCTCATTCAGAGGGAGAAAAAAAGAAAAAGATTAGATGGAGAGAGAAAAAACAACAAACAAAACAACAAAAAAAAAAGCCCTGAGCATTAGCTTTGAAACTTCTACATGCCAGGCATTTCAGACAAAGCAGCTCACTTAACTACAATAAGAGCTATGCTTTCCCTGTTTTAGAAGTGTGAATGCTAAAACTCAGAGCTACTGATAACTTTCCAAAGTCACTTAAAGCTTGTGAATAGCTAAAATGTATATAAACCCAGTTTTGTCTGATTCCCAGTTTTTTTGTACTGAATCTTTCCGGGCTGGCCAAGAATTGACTGCTGCCTGTTTCCTTAAAGGATCATAACACCAGTTTATAGCGGGGTGGGGCAGGAGTGGGGGAAGAAGGGGGGACACTCCCAAAAGTACACGGACATCTCCATCTAAGTTCAACAATACACCTTTCTTAAACTTCACGAAAAACCTTAAAACTAGGTATTATTATGGGCACCCAGACATGTTCGTGGGTTTACAGGGCGGATGAGAAGTCGAGAATGACTCAGAGAGTTTTAGGTAAGAAATAAGTCTTACAGTTGTACTGCTGTGTCATTAAGACCTTTAACAAAGATGATTTAGATCAGTTTACTTACAATCAGTTTACTTAGATGGATTTCACTACCTGAATCAGACCCAAGACCATCTTTCTTTCTGAATCACTGTTTTGTCAAAAGGCAAAAACCACTTTAAACATATTCATGTAGGGAAGGGAGTCTGGGTTTTCTTCATTCGTATGTGTCTCCCTAATTGAGAGAATGGTACTCCCATAAATGAGCAACACTTCTTAAGGTATATTTTAAACAGGAAAAAGGCAGAGTTGATGTCTTGCCCCCCACCTGCCGATCACTTCTTTCAACTGTCTAGCTCTGATTATCGGGTGGTCAAGGATTGAGCTATCTCATTCTGGTTTTCCATAAATGTTAAGCAAAGGGAAGAGGCAGTTTCATAGTCATCATACAGGAAATACACTCTTTCCAGCACAATCTTACAGTCTAATATGTGGGATTGACACCTGGGATGCTATTCTTATCTTTTGGCTCACGGGAGAGTGATGGGAATTTATAGCTCACTTTCTTGAACTGGCAGAATACTATAGGAAAAACACAACTAGATGTCAGTGCCTTCCCTGAGAAAAGATAGCTCAATACTCCCGTCACCTGCTAAATAATTTTGCCGTATTTGCTGTGGCCACAGGTTTTGGAGAACGAAGGAAACTACCCATTTTAAGAACATAATGGGATAATACTTGTTTTCAAAATTATTTTTTGAAAGGCGAAAGTTTCTCTTAGGCAAAATCTAATACCAAATTTACTGTAAGGAAGAAAATCAATTCTCTTTTCTCCAAAATAAACTGTAAGCACATTAATAACTTACATATATTAAAACTATCTTTAAAAAGAAAAATGCTCAGCTATCCTCCTATACGTAAGATTCTTCTTTCTTTTTATTAGTGGAGAATCTAAATATCCCATTGATATAAATGGCAACATATTTTATATGCTACATTTTTGAGGTGGTCTTCATAAATCACTGAGGACTTGTTTAGATGTTCATTACATATGTGAATATTCAGGCCATTACATTAATATGATATATATGCATTCACTCCTTCTATTAGCAATAATTCTTACTTTTGGAGAAATTTATATGCTTTCCATAGCTTATTTGCATACATTCATAATTTGAGTGAATTTTAAAATTAAATTTTTATACTTAATTTGACTCTAGCTGGTTATTTACAGAGAAAGATTTTGTTATTAAAAAGTACTTATAAAGTGGTATGAAATTAAGAAAGGTAAAGAAAGAGATGATTAATGTCTATGTGAGAACAATATTTTTAGCAGTTCTAATTTTTTTAGAATAAATTATCTTTGTATTTGTAATCTATATTCAGGTAGCTTCAAAAAAATACACTTATTTAAATAACTTCAATTATTTAATTTGCCACTTGCATTTTAATATAAATGTTGACTGTACCATCTGAGACTTTTCTATAAGGCTAGAATTTTAATATTGCAATAATTAAGGACTGAGCAGATTGCAAATTTTTCTCTGATATATTGAATAATTTTATTTGCTACAATCCACTGAACTCTAAGTTATTTGTGCTGGGCAGAAGGAACATACTTTGTTACAGTAAGTACCCTAAATTTTGCAGTGCAGTCTCCAATTTGAACATAGGATAACAATAAACATTGGGCTAGTTCTTGTGCTAAGGAGGAAAAATCACAATTAAGACCGACTCGCTGTTATAGCCTTTTCTTTCTCACAGCGAATAGAATTTCAGCAGTCAAAGAAGTTCTTAGGTCAATTAATTCTTAAAAGGGTCCTTAATTTAAATTGTGACTTTTGATTTGTCTGACGTTAGGCTGATTGTCTACATTCATTCTCTTGCCAGTTTATGTTATCACACACAGTGTGTGTAGTGCACACACTGGGGCTAGGTTACAGTCTTACTTTTGCTTTCATGAAATCACTTTGGCTAATGTTTTCTACTTTTGTCAGTTTAATTTTTGCAGTTGCACAGCTCTTGTAACAAATTTATGGTTTCCGTGATAAATTTGGTAACTCCCTGACCTTCCTAAATACTGAAGATACATTTATCCTAAGTTTAGGAAAGGCTAAAGAAAAGTATTCTAAAGTATAAAGTATGTGTGGTTGGCGCTTTTATACACATGTGAAAGAAATATATTTGCTTCCTCTGTAAGATAAACAATTGCACAGATGACACATTTTGGGAACTTTTTTTTTAAATATGAAAGCTCCTGATGAAAATCACAGCTATGTTCTACTGCAGCTGGAAGGGCAGCCACCCCTTGAAGAGAGGTACATATTTTAGTGACACCTGAGCTTTACATTTGCAAAAATAGGCAGCAAATATAATTTGTTCAATTCTTGTTATGTGAATATAAATAGAGATTATAAATATGCATGCATTTATCAATTGATTGAACATAAGACAAGTTGTCATTAAAATTTAGGTTATCAATTTGTCCAAATCAATGACTTTGAAACTAAAAACTAGGGGAAAATATGATTGGTAGGGTTCTACAGCATGTATTTTCCCACAAATTTAATTTTTTAATTTATGATAGTTTTAATATCATTAATTGCACTAAACTCTTATAAGATGGCAGTTATGATCCTGGAAGTATATTAGATATCAGACACCCAAAGATGAAGAAGTCATAAGTCTTCCCTAAAGAAGCCTACAGAGTGAAAGGGAGAGCTTCAGATCAATAAGCAATGTCACTTTAGGGCAGGGTTTCTCAGCCTCAGAACTGTTGGCCTGTGGGGCCAGACCATGCTTTGTGCTACTGTCTGTCCTGTTCATTGCAGCATCCCCAGCATCTATCCATTAGGTTCCAGTACCTATAACCCTAATTAAGAAAGTAAAAATGTTCTCCAGGTATTCACAAGTGACCCCAGGGACAAAAATCTCCCTTAGTTGAGAAACACTGTTCAAGTTATTAAATGTAAAAATGAGTGCTTAAAAATAAAATTGTAATATACGAATAAGTGCTTAACACCGGTGTGTATAAGGGCAGTGAGGTGAGGAGGTGAAAGGAAAGCATGGTCAGAGTTGTCTTCATAGAACAGAGCATGTTTTTTGAACAGCTTCCTGAACTAGGATAGTACATGAGTCAGCCAGGATAAGGTGAGGCCATTACAGGAAGAATATAGCATGCACAGTTAGTTGATACCAAGTTCTGGCAGATAAAACTTCAAGTCTGATTCAGAGGAACTATGATCCCCACCCTGCTGTGTGCTCCCCCTCCTGAATCTTTAACATTGCCCAGAACTGTAATTTACATGAGAAGCCACCCATTAAGTGTTCATTCAACTAAATAATCACAATTAATTTAAATACTATGTCAAGGCAATAAAATAGTTCATTCCCAAATTAGGCATGAAGTAATATTTCAATCATTTTAGAAGACTTGCACACAATCCATTCTTAGTACCAAAAATCATCTTGGAATAGCTTCCCTAAAGGTTCTTCGAGTGCTAAGGAAATAAAACAATGGATGTGCCTTTGCCTATTTGAGACTTTACAAAGGGAGGGAGGGGCCAGTCCAGACTTGACTTACTTCACACTCTGTATATGAAGACAGCCTTGGGAATAGGAGGAAAAAACAGGGGTTTGGGGTAGCCCTGACACTTCCTGCCATAGCTTTTCTTTTTATAATATCTTGAAATTCATTTATTTTATAGATTTTCTTTTCATATTTGAAATGGGGGAAACAATTCTGAAACAGTACAGAATTTTCGTTATCAATTTCATTATTGCATATGAAGATTAGGTACAGTACCCTGTCTACTGTACAAGGAGGCAGTAAGGAGAATACGTGCTTTGAGCAGTAAAGAGCCCTCTCTCTCTCCTTATCTATCTCTCTCTCTCTCCTTATCTCTCTCTCTCTCCTTATCTCTCTCTCCTTATCTCTCTCTCTCTCTCTCTCTCTCTCTCTCTCTCTCTCTCTCTCTCCCTCTCTCTCTCTCTCTCTGTGTTTTAAGAAATTATAACACTAAGAATATGTATGTCTTGTCAGATTGCCAGGTAATCCCTCCAAGGATATAAAACTGATTTTCAATAAATGGAAAATAGGAAGAAAGGAGTCACTAATAGGAAATACAAAGGGCAATGGTGAAATGGGACATGTTTAAACACAGTTTCATTCAGATGCCTTGGAGCCTATAGACAATTCGTTTTGAATGAGCTGTAGCTACAGTCTAGCCATGGATAAGCACCAAACAATGATTTCCAGAACTTCCTAAAAAGACTGAGTTGCTAAAAGCAAAGAAGTGTCTTTGTTCTGGATGTTGTATGAGCCTACATGTCATGCTGTCCTAATCTACTCCAACAAAACAGGACAAGGACTCTGGCAGGAAAAGGCGGAGGCTGTCAAAGAAAACATGCGACTCCTACATAGCAAGACATGTACACCTCAACTGTTGGCCATGCTTCCTGTGACATCACCTGAAACAAACACACTCTGAACTGACATGCTGGGCACTTGTTTTTGTAAATCTCTCTCTTAATTTTTATCTTTGAAATTGAAGTTTACTTTTACTTTGATATTTGATACATGTTTTGATTCTACAGCCAAATAATAGGACATTATAAGAACAAAGGATGACATACATAAACATTATTTCTTCCCTTGTATGTTCCACAGTATTTTCAAACACAAATAATTCAACATCAAAGACTTGCTCAGAAACACAGTGCAACTTTATGTAATTAGAGCATGAATTTAAATAATGCCAATTTACATAAAGAGGTGTATGTTCTGGGTAGAAAAAAAAACAAAACATCTCTTTTACCCAACAAAACATATACTTTTTGCTTTGACAACTGGCTTATAGGTCTCTGGTGATATAAAGAAAAATTGTTCCCCTATCTTGACACATTTTTTATTAATTTGTTGTGAGGGTGATTATACATTTTTCTGTTGAAATACCATAGGTAGAGAGATTAACCATCAAAAAGATAACAATACACTTCACAATGTTAATGGCTATTTTTGTTTTTAGACTTTGCCTTCCAGCTTTGTATTTAAATAAAAATTCTAGAAAAGTACTCAACTATTCTGAAAAATAAATTATGACAATCCCCTACATTGATTACATTTGTATGCTTAACTGGTAAGATTACATTTTTATTCTTAACTGATAAGAGTATCTATTGGTGACACAAGGAAGAGAACACATAACATACAGGCATATAGGAGTGGCTTCATAGACCTACACTAAATACGGCAAATGAGTTTTTCCAGGGAAATAGTGATGGGCAAAAGTAGGTTTACAGTTTTTCATATGGAAAATGATACAATAAATTAATAATACATAAATTAACTCTGTGTTTCATGCAGTCATAAGTGTAAACCCACTTTTGCCTACCCTGTATCACACAGGTCAGGTCAAATAGTAACCAAGCTCTGGGTAAGGACTTTTTGAGGACCTCAAAACTGATTATGACCCTTTCTATACTGTTGGGGTGCTGTGGCCACAAGACTCCTGTGGAACTGAGGAGGGTTAAATGGAGTTGGTCTTGCAACTTGCTTAAAGATATGAACCAGCCCTGGCCACTTTTGCTCAGTGGATAGAGCATCAGCCTGCAGACTGAAGGGTCCCAGGTTCGATTCCAGTCAAGGGCATGTACCTTGGTTGTGGGCACATCTCCAGTGGGAGGTATGCAGGAGGCAGCTGATAGATGTTTCTTTCTCATCGATGTTTCTAACTCTCTATCCCTCTCCCTTCCTCTCTGTAAAAAATCAATAAAATATGTTTTAAAAAAAGATATGAACGAAACCTGCTGTTTTCACTGAGGTTCCACAGTTATTTTTTTTAAAATAAAAACCCCTCAAATTTCTGCAAGCCTTTGGTTCATTTCCAAATCTTTGACAATAATTTTGACCATTTTACATTTAAATTTTTTTTAATTTTTAAAATATTTTTATTGATTTCAGAGAAGACTAGAAAGGAGAGAAACAGAAACATTAATGATGAGAGAGAATTATTGATCAGCTGCCTCCTGCATGCCCCTGTTGGGGATCAAGCCAGGAATCAAACAATGGCTTCCTGGTTCATAGGCCAACATTCCACCACTGATCCACACCAGCTGGGCACTTCACCACAAATTGAAAATGGAGAACATATTTATGGATATTCTTGCTTCATAGTTCCAAAGGTACCACCCTAGTCATGTATTTTAAACCATTTGCTCAGGCCATTAATTTTTTCATAGATGCTTATTTCAATGTTGAGTAATTTAAAATTACTTTTCACCATCATCTTTCCTAATTGTGGTTTGACCTTTGAAGCACAGGGTGTTTTCTATGTACACTGGCTCTCCAAACTAAAACTTCATTTGCAGGCACATTATTTCATATGCAGCTCATTTTTGAATTAAGAGGAAAGGCCATGTTTTCTACCCAAAGTCATTAACTTCCTCTGCAGTTAATTTGGAAATACAAATAAGAGGGCAGGTTAGTCCAAGTATCCTTTCACCTCTATGACATATATTTTTCAAAAATACCTGATATTTTAATAGAAAAAAGAGAATATGTAGGAAATATATGTGTACATAACAAGCACTAAGTACTATAATGTGCATTTATATTCAATCATTTAATATAAGAATTCAATAGTGTTATAACTGAAGAGCTCAAAGGACCTTATCTATATATATAAAACCCTAGTATGTAAATAGACTTAAAGGCAGAACAACTGAACAACCAAACACTGGTCGCTATATGTGCGCTGACCATCAGGGGGCATGCAGGAGAAATGGCAGGCATTGGCCACGGCGGGATGTAGGTGAGCAGGGGTGCCAGATGACAGCGGGGCACCGGTTGCTGTCACCGGGGCGAGCCTCTGGTGATTACTGAAATTCTTTGCTCCTCACACCATAATACTGCCCAGTGCTTGCACCTGCTGCTGGTGCCAGCCCAGCTCGCACCCACGGCTGGCACCGCTTGGCTCTGTCAGTGGGTATGAGGGGTGGCTGCTGGCCCTGATCACCCCTCAGGACTTCTCCACCTCCCCTGCTCCTGAGGGGCAATTGGGGCTGGCAGCCGTCTCTCGCACCCACTGCCAGTGCCAGACCTGCTTGCACCTGCTGCTGGCATGAGCCCCAATTGCTCTGCACCATCAGCAGGTGCAAGTGGGGTCATTGCCATTAGACAGGGTACCAGGGGCTGCTGTGGGAGGGGCCAGGCGGGGCACAGAGGGTAGGCTGAGACCTGGCCCTGTGTACACTACAGCCTTTCAGCCCACAGTTCCTTTCAAGGTGCACAAATTTGTTCACTGGACCCCTAGTTCTCTATAAAAAGGTTGTTTCCAAATTCATGAATATCTAATAAAGAATTCGTCTCTGAAATGTTGAATGGATCACTTAAACTAATTTGAAGCATAATTTGGAAAACATCCTGCATGCTTAAAGTTTTTGAAAAATAAGGCTTTCTACCTGCTTAATGACCACAAACTTATTGTTTTAGAAAACTGACAAAACAGAGATCAGTAAAGAATGTCTTAAAGACCAGAAAAATATTACATTATGCCTTAGTTTGATTTTCCCACTTGAAAATTAAAGATTTGTTTTCTACTTCACCTACCTGTTTAAGCTTAGTAATCTGTGTGCAAAAAATGTATGTGTGACAAATGTTGTCAACATAGGAGTTATACAGCACTGTGTACGAATAAATACAATTTTGTTTCCTACATCTCCCCCCAACCCCGACCTGTTCACATGCCATTATAACAAAAGGGGAAAAACACATACACTGAAAAACAAACCCCAAGGAACAGAAATAAAAACAAGAAAAACCAGAGATTTTTCTCTTAGAGGGAACTGAAAAATGCCCCAAGATATGGTAGAGAAAAAATAAAACATTATGGGCAAACTAAATACTGTTATATAATTCACAGTTATTAAGACATAAGATACAAGTAATTTCACATGAATATTTAGATAAATGTGTCCTTAAATTGATTCTTTTCTGATTTTCTCTAGTCATGTTCATAATAAAGGTTATATTAAGAGCTCTCAGAGAGAACCAATGTTTGCTTAGTATTAACTTATCATAGAGGAAGGGTTTGTTTCTACATTTAACTGTCTGATAACTTTTTCTAAATCCTTGTAAATCCTTACCTGAGGATATGTTTATTGATTTGAAAGAGAGAAAAAGAGAGAGGGAGTGGAGAGAGAGACAGAAAGAGAGAAAAACATCAACCAGGGGTCCTCAAACTACGGCCTGTGGGTCACATGCGTCCCACCGAGGACATTTATCCGGCCCCGCCGGGTGTTTTTGCCACCTTGTTTTTTTACTTCAAAATAAGCTATGTGCAGTGTGCATAGGAATTTGTTTATAGTTTCTTTTTTTAAAACTATAGTCTGGACCTCCAATGGTCTGAGGGACAGTGAACTGGTCCCTGTTTAAAAAGTTTGAGGACCCCTGAATCAGTTGCTTCCTCTTGGCTAGGATGGAACCCACAACCTAGGTATGTGCCTTGACTGGGAATCAAACATCAAACCCACCATCTTTTGGTAAATGGGACAATGCTCCAACCAACCAAGCCACCGGCCTAGGGCTGCCTAAACCAGGCTGTGTGGGTCTTAGTTTCCCTTGTCTATTCTTCTTGAATTGATTTTCTATCTGATCTTAAGAACATGCTTTACTCTTGTTGCCTAGCCACCTAGGCCTAGATTACAGTTTATGATCCTCCTCAAATGCAGTGGTTCTCAGATTGTGTACCAAAGATCCCACTAAAATACTTAATAGATTAGCACACCATGGGCAAATGATGAAAGTGTGGGATTTGCTCACAGTCTATGTCTGCATCAGTCAGACCATGCACTTCTTATCTTTTTACATATTTGTGTCCTGTCTAAAAGTTACTTGAGAAATAAAAAACAAAATAAAACAAACAAAAGAAAAAGAAGGGAAGAGAAAGGAAACAAATAGTATTTCATGGAAACAAGCAACTTTGAATAAAGTACACACACATGCACACAACACTAACCTATTTGCCTCAGTGACTCCTGGCTTTCCTTTCTGAAGGCTCTGAAATATATATTCTACTATTTCTCTTAAATATGTAGGTACATATATGGTGCCCAAGGAAAAGGACAGCAGGAAAGCTACAGAAAATAACTAACACCTTTGTTTATAATCCTTTTCTGTTTTCATGTTTCAGATTTTTTTCTAATCCCAAGAGTAAAAGCATGGGCAATGTTCATGCATTGAAATGTTCCCAGCACAGATTTTATAGCAGAAGTCCATAATAAGTTCTTGGCACCACATACAAATTTTGGAATCATTTCACGATGGTCCGATATAATTTAATTATGTGCGGCCAATTTGTCCAGCAAGGATAACAAGGAAATATTTTAATGCTATTTATTGCAATGTCAACTCATTTCTGTATATCCCAGCCCTAGTTCTTTTATCAGAGCTGGCTTAGAAATGCATCATACAAATAGTGCAGATAAATCTTACCACAGTCAGTGTCCTATATATTAATCCAAAATCGCCTTTCCACCTGCCTATCTGAACTGTCATCCTCTGTTTCTATATACTTGGGAGTTTTCCAAAGTTGACTTTGTACTCTGGCTTTCTGAATTGGCTTCTGTCCCTCCTGCTTGCTTAGTGACATATTCAGAATCTGTTATCTGCATTATAAAACTCTGCCACTCTATTTGATTCACCATCTTCTTGCTTATTTTGATCTTCGTATCATTTTCTGGTCCAACAAAGCAGAACAGATGTTCTCTGCTCTACGCCATCCTTTGAAGCAGAATCTCTTTGTGTGTCTCAATGAAGGAAATGGGTGATGGAAGCTCCATAAACAATTGCAAATCCAAAGGACAGTACTCCCTGTTCAGCCTCTAGTGCCAGGACTCATCTATCACTGAATAAATTAATGACTTAACCTCAAGTTCTTTGCTGGCCATAGTTGCTATTTCTAGTGAAAGTGAAACTCACTAGGCTCCCATTAATCTGTAGGGATTTTCTACAGCAAGATGTAATGCACCCTCAATTTGAATCATACGAATCACTGCAGGGATCATAAGTTCTATTACAGAGAAAACATAGGAACGAATTTCTTTATTGCAACAACCAGAAAAAAAAAGATTTTTTTTTCTCTGAGTCCCTTGACTTCCTAGACAATAGAGTTGAGAGATCTGTTAATTAATTTTGGATCAAATTTGGAAATCACTGGCTGTCAGGAAGCAGTGGCACAATATATATGGTCATTGTTTCCAGTGGAAAAAAATCATAGGATGAAGCTAAAAATAAACCTGCTATATGGGGGAAAGAACAGAAGAAATGTTGAGTGATAAACTCCTTGGGATTTGCAGTGCCCTTCAAGTCACCAGGATTCTCTCAATTCACATGTTTCTTCTAGGTTAGGAGTGTCCCTGCCTGCCCTTGCTGCTTCTGCAACACAATTCCATCCCATTTACACTCCAGCCTCCTCAAACAGGGCTGTGTGCCAAACTACTCAGCAAAGAACTAACATCCAGCTGCTGAGTTTAATCGCATATTGACTCTTTCAACATGGGTTTATATTCCAGTATTTGTATGTTAAAAGCACCTTAAAGCAAGAGTCAACTAAACCAACTATATTCCTATAGCAGCAATTTTCAACATTTTTTATTTCATGGCACACATAAATTACTAAAATTCTGTGGCACGCCAACAAATCTCCTTTTTGCGGATCTGACAAATAATAGGTGTAATTTTGATTTATTCACACTGGATAGCTATTGCTGTGTTGGTTCTTGTCATTTTTTTATTTGACAGTCTAAGGGAAAAGAGGTTGATGCCTCTGACTAAATAGGTATTGCGTGATTTAAGAATTCGGAGGTACACTAGCTGAAAATTGCTGGTCTATGGGGCCCCATTTTTAGAATGAGGAGGAACTGTCTGCATAGTTCTTGTGATTTGTTCAGCATGTTTCATATTCCACTTAGAAACCACTCAATCTGTTCCCCCAAATCATAGTTACCAACGTTTTCATGAGTTTGGAAGTTCTGTTTGCAATTAGGATGCAGAACATAGAAAACATTTCATCATTGGGTAATAGCATGAAATAACCAAATACAATAAAGCCATGATTTTCTATGAAAATGTTGAAGAGCAAAGAGTGCAAGTAAAGCTTAATTAAATTCCAGAAAAACAAACTCTTCATAGTTGAATAAGGAGCCACAGAATCATCAATACCAGAGAGCAATTACAAGTAAAATGAGGGAATGTGGGGTGCAGAATTGAGTAATTTAATAATACTATGGATTGATTTAAAGAATAAGACTCTGGAAGAGACAAAATGACCAAATTACATTTCTCAGCCTAAGATTTTCCGAACCACCACTCTCCTCCAGATAAAGCAGGTGTAGTTTAATATTATGCAAAGTAGGTTTCAAAACAAAAGTCTTAATTTAATAAATGGGGCATTTCATAATAGAAAGAGATTAATTCATCAGGAAGACATAATTCTATATGTAAATGCCAATAAGTGGGTTTGATATTAATAGAACCAAGTTAGGTAGATTGAAGAGATAAATCATGTATCTTTGCATATTCAACCCTTTTTCTAAGTAATTTATAGATCAAATGGAAAAATATGAATACTAATGCAGGATGCTGAAGATGCTATCAACTTACTAACCCTAATTAGCATGTGCAGAAGGCGGTTTCCCAGCAGCTGCTGAGCACACATCTTTCCTTAAATATACATGAGGCATTCACCAAAACTGTCATAAAAAATCTGAATAAAATTCAAAATATGGAAATATATTTCAGAAATAAATTAAAAATTATCGACACGAATATATTTAGAAACCCACTAACCATATTTGTAAATGAAGTAAAATAACTTCAAAATAATCAAGTAATTAAGGAGAAGACATAAACCAGGAATTATTTCAAACTGAATGATGAAATATTTCAAACTGAATAATACTAGCAACTGAAGGTGTAGCAGATGCATTAAAACAATGCATACAGCAATGATTATACCTTTCAAAATATACTAAAAATAAAATCTAAAGTACAATTAGACCTGGTGTGTGAAGAAAGAGGTAAATAATAAAAAGAGCAAAAACAATAAAATAGACATTGTCAAAAATCAGCAAATATAAAAGTTGTCCTTTGAATAGATTAATAAAATTGATAAACTTCTAAAGTTAATTAATCCAGGAAAAGAAGAAGGAAAAGAAAAATTATAAATATGAGAAATGACAGAGTAAATTACAATAAATTTTACAGAAAAGATGAAGAAAAAACAATCCTGAATAATTTTATGCTAATGACAAGATACTGCCCAGCTCACACAGTACTTTTTATATAAAAACATATCTTGGAAGATGACTCAAGGAAAAATAGATTATTCTCTACATGTTTAAAAAATATAATTTCTAAACACAAATATCATAAACAAAATCCAAGGCACAAATGTCTCTAATGATTAATTGTACTTAATCATTTGGGGCACAAAGGCACACTTTTACGAGAAACAAAAGTGGTTAAGAAAAATGTTAACTCATTTATTTGATACCAACATAAAAATTATTGAAAATTATTTAAGTAAATTTAAAAATCACAAGGACATTACAAGGAAAGAAAACTACAACCTATAATTTGTGAACTTAGATGCTAAGCCCATCTCAATCTAAATCAAGACCAGATGAAAATCATATCACAGCAGTGCAAAGTACCTGTCTACATAATATACATTTATAATAAAAATTATGACCTTATGAAACTACTCACCTTCAATGTGATAAAAATCATCTATGTAAAAACTTATAGCTCATATCATAAGTGGTGCTCAATGCACTAACTTAAGAATCCTTATAATAAATGCACTAAATTAAGAATCCTCTATAATAAAGAGGTAATATGTAAATTAACTGTCATGCCCTCACACAAGATGGCTGATCCCATGTGGTCACAAGATGGAAATGCCAATGTTATCACAAGATGGCCGGCAAGGGAGGGCCGTTGTGGGCAATCAGGTCAGCAGGGGAGAGAAGTTGGGGACAACAAGGCTTACAGGGCAGTTAAGGACTACTATGCCAGCAGGGGAGGGCAGTTGGGGGTGACCAGGCTGGCAGGGGAGCAGTTAGGTATCTATCAGGCTGGCAGGGGAGTAATTGGGGGGTGATCAGGCAGGAAGGCAGGTGAGCGGTTGGGAGCCAGCAGTCCCGGATTGTGAGAGGGATGTCCCAGATTGGAGGGGAGCAGGCTGGGCTGAGGGACACCGCCCCCCACCCCCCCCGCCAGTGCATGAATTTTGTGCACTGGGCCTCTAGTAGGGAATAAAAGATACAAAGGTTGTGTTAGGGGCAGAAACAGAATAGTGGGGACTATCTATAGTTATAAGAAATATTAGTCATGCTCTGTCAAATACTAATCATGCTCAGTTAACTGTGATTGTTCTGTTCTGATCAGAGAAAGCACATTCTAACCTGGTTGAGAGTTGGATGCCCCAGGACATGAAAGTTAACCTAAGAATGCTGTACATTCTCCTTTTATGAGATCTGCCTTATCATCATGAAAAGATTAACATCATCATTGTTGCTAAAACAATCTGGTCCCAGAGGCACCCACCCTTTGCGACCCTCAGCCCAAATTGCCTGTAAGTTGTAAGCGTTATACATTGTCTACTGCCCCATGCCTGTAATTCCTACCTTTCAAGTAACTTTTATCCTTCTATTCAAAATAAGCAGCAGGCTTATGGGGGGAGGGAAAGTAGAGCAAATTTTCCTGGATGACCTGCTGCTCTCCCATACTGTTGGCATTACTGCAATAAATGCTCACATATGATTAAACCCTATCTCTGCTTAACTGGCTCAAGCAGTGACAGGCAGCCTCAACCCATTAGTTGTCCAGTTTCAGTAGAATCAACATTGCCATTATTCATAGGAAACTTTATTTTATACAGAGATAAACCAAAGAAATGTACAAAAATCTACTAAGTGATTTAACAAGGCATAGAACAACAAAAAAATCAATATAATACTAGTTTTTCTGTTTACTAGCCAAAAAAAAACCGTATAAAATTAAATGCAGAACTATGCTCTTTGTACTAATGCCAAAAATTGTTATCTCAGAAATACATTTGCCAATAATGTGTAAGACCTTTTCCTTCAAAAGTACAAATAACATAAAATGTAATTTAAAATGATTTAATTCAGGGGCTAGCAAAGCATAGCTCACAGACCAATATAGCCCATTTCCTCTTTATGTAAGCTCTACAATCTAAGACATTGTTTTACATTTTAAGATTAGGTAGAAGATACATACATATATGTGACACTCAGATAATCACACTCCACTTAACAGGAATATTTTCAGAAAAATGCATCATTAGGTGATTTTGGTTACAAAGTACATCATCCCAATAGATTCTTCCATGGGAAGTGGGAATAAAGTATTTCCTAAAATATATGTCTGAAACTAGCAATTTCCTAAAATAACTTTATCTAAATGTGACTTTTTTGGCATATATTCTGACATTAGACCCTGTGTTTTTGCTATTATTAAAATCTAATATAAGAAACAATTTTACAAATTTTTTTGCACAGTTCTTGCAGCTTTATACAATGTGGATGTAAGCTTATTTGGGAGTTAGGAACTGTTTGTTTACAATTTTTGTCTCCTAGCTTGGCATAGACTACATAGTCCATTAATATTTATTAAATAACTGACTGAATACAAAATGAATGAATAGATAGAATGTATTATATTCTGTGATCACGACATACTAATTATTAAGTGACAAAAAAATTTGGCCAAATACACTAATTACATCACCTATAAGGATTTATAAAATCCGATGTCAACTTGGAACACCTGTCTAATTTTGCACTAACTAAACCCACTGTACCTCTGTATAAACCAATATGTCAACATGATGTTTAAAGCATTCTGCATCCTTAAGATTTATGCTGGTGATGTTTCATGATCTTTCCTTCCTCTGCCCTTGTTATAAGTAAAATTTAATGTTTTCCAAAGTGAATTTGGCCAGAAATTGGCTAAATTGAACAGCCACCACCTACTTCATCTAGCACAACATGAATTAAGCAGTCTTTGATTAATAAAAACCTGTAATATTTGCATCAAATAACCTCTAATTGGCAGAACATGAATGCTATATTCCAAATATTTAAGTAAACAGTAAGGAGTTTAGCAAATATTGCATTGGTAAGAAGTGACATATTTCCAATCAATTCAAATGATACTTCCTTGTTGCATTTTAATTGACTGGGGAAAAAAAGAGGTCTTAATTTATCCTCTTAAATTAAGTTTTATTTCTTTGTATGGGTAGTGCAGAAAATGGTGTTTCACAGAAAGCCCCAAGATTCACACAAAATTAAGCTCATTTGGCCTCGTTTCTTGGGATAAAAGCCGAGCACATACTAAATTCATGCTTTTCTCTCTTGGCATGCTAACATTACGTTCATTTCACAGCTCTAAATGGCTTCCGAATAATTTCTTCTTGTGGTAGCTTATCGTAAAGTATTTACAGATACCCTAGTTGACAAATCCCTAAATAGACATTTTCCCAAAAGACAAGTGAGGTGGGTCACATGTTAATAGCACAATCTAAGCTGAAAGAAACCCTATATGGCTAAAACAGTTTAGGCTCAAATACTGAGAATGGAAAAAAATGTTTTCAGAATATTAGATAATTTGTAATACTCTCACACAGGTTTTGTAACTATTTCTGAAAAAAAAAAAAAAAAAGAACTGATTGGAATGCAGAGCAGACCAAATATAATCAGGAGACTTAGAGAACGACATTCAGACTCAACCTCACAGATGCTAACAATGTGTAAAATCTTAGGGCACTTCTCACTGTCACTGCTTCTTTCGCTTTATGAGCTTGATTTTTCTGTAGCCACAATACACCCAGTCTTCCAGAATCTGATCTGGCTGGTGAAAAAGAAGGCCGCCCCTCCTGCTCCTCCAACCCTTATTTCTCTTAGGGAAGAAAAAAGTACTCTATGCACACATGTGCACACACACACATGCACACAAATATCTAATCTAATAAAAGAGTAATATGCAAATTAACCCTCACTCTGTTACACCTAAGCCATGCCTGCCAGCCAAGCCATACCCACCAGCCAATCAGAGCGACTATCTGCAAATTAACCCAGCCAAGATGGCGGCCGGCAGCCATGGAGCTAGAGCAAACAGGAGGCTTCATTGCACCAGCAATGGAGGAAACTGCCTGCATAGGCAGGCTGTGGCCTTCACTCAAGGCAACAAAGTTTCAATTATAGAAGATAAATAAACCCCAGAAACCTGCTTCAGTCATCCTTGCTGGGACGTTGAGTCAATGGGAGCTGTGCCCAGTCTGCAAACAGCCATCAGCCCCTCATCCAGGCTGCCCAGGCACCCCAGGGGAGATCTCCACTCTGAAGAAGCTGTGGCTAGCCTGCAAACAGCCATCAGCCACTCAACCAGGCTGGCCAGATACCCCAACAGGACCCCACTCCCTGAAGGGGCTGTGGCCAGCCTGAAAATGGCCCTCAGCCCCTCACCCAGGCTGACCAGGCATCCCAGCAGGAACTCCACCCTGATCTGGGACACACTTCAGGGCAAACCAGCCAGCCCCTGCCCATGCACCAGGCCTCTATCTTATATAATCCTATACAATAAAAGAGTAATATGCAAATTGACCCTAACAGCAGAACCACTGGGAATGACTGGTCACTATGACACACACTGACCACCAGGGGGCAGACATTTAATGCAGGAGCTTCCCCTGGTGGTCAGTGCACTCCCACAGGGGGAGCTCTGCTAAGCCACAAGCCAGGCTGATGGCTGCCAGTACAGCAGTGGTTGTGGGAGCCTCTCCTACCTCCTCAGCAGCTCTAAGGATGTCTGGCTTAGGCCTGCTCCCTACTGGAAAGTGGACATCCTCTGAGGGCTCCTGGACTGCCAGAGGGATGTCTGACTGCCATCTTAGGCCCGATCGCCCAGGAAGTGGGCCTAAGCCAGAAGGTGGACATCCCTTGAGGAGTCTCAGATTGTGAGAAGGCACAGCTGGGCAGAGGGATCCCCCCCCCAAGTGTACAAATTTTTGTGTAGCAGGTCTCTAGTGTGTGTGTGTGTATGTGTGTATGTATACACACATATATACACACATATATACACACACACACACAAACACACACACACAGAGATACCTACAAACACACATACACACAGCAGGGGTCAGAGATTTTAGAAAATCATTTGGGAAAGTAGTCAGAACAAGAAAAAGGAATGGGGAATATGTAAACTGGAGAGAGTTTGTGACTGTCACAGCTGTGAGACACAGCACATTAAAAGAAGGAGAATATTAAACATTCTGCCTCACCCCCAAATGTTACCACCACCAAGAGTGTAATTACAGTGGGTAGAGAGGTAAAACCTGTGAGACAGGACTCTAAGGAGGAGTACTTATGAAAGTGCAAAATCAGGGGGAAGGCCAGCAAGGATGGCCTTCCTCGCTCGATGGTTTGATACAATGCTATAAGAGAGGAGATGTATTATAATTCTATAAAATATTCAAGCAAAACTATAGAGGGCATAACAAAGCTGGGCATAGGCAGAAGAAATAAAAAAGGAAATCCAGCAAGCAGGAAACTGACATATATGAATGCTATCCATCTGACTCTATCACTATCTCTGGAAGTGTGAATGACCTAGACACACCATTAAAAGTTGGAAATTGTCAGAGGGAATGAAAAAATGAAGATAACATTATATGTTATGTACAAGAAACCTACTTAAAATTTAGAGATCCAGATAGGTTAAAAGTAGAAGGACATAGAAAGGCATACCATGCTAACACTAATGAAAAGAAATCTGGACTAGCCATATTCATTTCAGACAGAGCAGTCTTCAGAACACGGAAGACTATCAGGAATAAAGACAGGCCCTGCATGATGATAAAGGGATGATAAATTCTACGAGAAGACACACTATCCTTACCATATATGCACCCACGAAAAAAGATTAAACTGCAGGAGGTAAAAATTGATAGAAATGAAAGAAGAAAAGACAAATCCAATATGTGAGCTGGAGACATCAAAATGCTTCTGTCAATAATGGATCAATCAGACAGAAAATCAGTAAGAATGTCTTGAATAGCACTATCAATCAACTTAATTGCATAGACATTTATAGAATACTAGAGGCCTTCCTTCCCCCAGCTGCCGGCACCGGCTTCTCTCTAGCAGCCCTGGCTTCATCCAGAAGGTCGTCCGGAAGGATGTCCTGTCTAATTAGCATATTGCCCTTTTATTATTATGGATTTCATCCAACAACAGAGTGCACAATTTTCTGAAGCTCACACAGAATATTCAGTCAAACACACCACATTCTGGACCTTACAATACGCCATGATATATGTAAAAATATAGAAATAATAAACACTATGTTCTATTGTAACCATAGAACTGAACAGGAAATCAAAAGAAAAACAACTGCAAAATCTTCAAATATTTGGCGAGTTAATCCACTTCAAATGACACATTTGTCAAAGAATTCTTGAGAAAAACACATGACCTGTGGAAATTGACATATGAAGTGCTGTTCAGTGAGATGGTCAACAAAGAACAGGAGATGGGGAAATAATGAGTCCTTGCAGAGTCCATTAGAACCTGAGGTTTCTGTTCATCAGGCAAGTGTGTCTGTAGGTCTGAAGTTGAAGAAGGCTACCAGAATGGCAGAAGTGTGTCTTGGAGCACACGTCACAGTTACCAAAGTCTTTGGCATGACTTCTCACAAGGAGACTGTGGGAAGTCAGCTAAGGGAAAGATGCTAAGGAACACTAGCATCTCAGATAGTCGCAAAAACAAAGGCCTGCAAAGGAGGCTGACATCGGGAAAGCCAGAGGCAGAGAGTAGTTCAGCGGAAGAAAGATCAGCATTGCCAAAAAATGGAGTAAAATCAATATATTGGAATCTGTAGATAAGTACTTTGAAAGGCACTAAATGAAGAGAACTTTAGGATATTTGGATATCTAAAGATGACGTGTTCAAACAAGTTCTTCTGCACTGGAAAAATTCCTTATGCTATGCCACAGTTTCTTCATTTGTAAAATTAACACAGAAATAGCTCACATACTACATGAATATAGTTTTTCTATCAGGAACAAATAGCTTATATATGTAAATTATTTATAGTAATATCTAATCAATAGTATTCTATATAAGTATTTGCTATAGTTATCTAATTTTGTTTTCTTTAGGTTTATTGCTGAGATTGGGGATTTTTTTTGGTAAAAACATGCAAATACATTTCTGTATAAGTAGTAATTTTGATGTTTTTGAAATTTGTTTTAATACGTACATTATAATCTTTGTCATGTCCTTGAATGTTAATATGACTAACTCCTACATAGCACACCAGGATGCTTTGGGAGGAAGTACAATAACACATGTGCCCAGAGTTTATTTCAGTCAGATAATGTGGCTCTAAACCATGCTCCCTAAGGAACAAACAGACTGAGTAGTTAATCCCCAATTCTGAAATAATAGTGGGACAGATGTTATGGTAGTTGATGAGAGTGGTACTAGATCACTTAACCTTGAGGGGGAATGTTTTATGTGAGTTGCACTTGGGAGGGTGTGTTCAACATCTTAAGATTTCCCAGTTTGACTAATTCTACCTTCACTGCATTATGCCCAGGACCTGAAAATGGGCTCCAATTATTGCGTGGCTATGTTGAAACTCACAACAACTTTACCTACACAGAGGTTACTGATGACAGTGTAAGAGCAACTGAATAAAAAATAGCATTGCAATGGGTTTTGGGAAGCTAGGAAGTAAACGCATTGCATGTAGACTTTTGGCGAAAGGCATGGTAGTGACAGGTGGGAACCTGGAAGGTGATGTGTGTGGAGGGATGGTTTTCTTTAGTAATGGAAGGCTCTTTAATGAAGGGTTTTTAATTTTTATGAGAAAATTACAAAGGGAGAGCAGAAGGATAATACAGCAGAGGGAGAATAATTTAGAGAGGTCTTTGGGAAAAATTGAGACTGAAATCCAGATGACAGCATAAGGGAGGAGCATCAGGCTAAAGAAGGACCTCACACACAGGACAGTAGATGACTCAATAATAGAAGAGGACAGAACATATAGGCCGAGCTATTGCTATTGGCAGAAACTGATCAAAATCTGCAGCTTGGATTTATGCATTTTTAGGCTTAGCCTATTATGCTAATTGTACTTACTTATTTACTGTTTAAGTAAAGTATCCATGAACTTAATTGGTTTTTAAATTATTCTTTTATGATTTGGTTTGTATAAATTAATTTCCTAATTAGAGGGGCAAATATTTAAATCTCAAATTTTATATGACTTTTCCAGCTTGTATGTTGCATCTTGAATTATGCTTATTTTGATACAAAGAGATTTTAAGTTTGTTTTCAGTTAGCCAAGTATAGTTAATCTTGATGATTGTTTCATTGCAGTTACACATAGGAAAATTCTACAATCTTTTGAACAAACAGGTATTTATTAAAATATTTCTAGAAGTTTATGATTTTATTTTATACAATTATAACTTTACTCCAAGTAATATTTATTGAGATAGAATATTTAGGTAAAATCGAACAATTTTATATATGAATATTTTACCAAATATTTGAATGATTTTATTGAGGACAATAAGCTTCCATACTTCAATGATTTATTTTTCCCTTTAAGTCTATCCACTCAGATTTCTTTTATTAATATTTTACCATACTCTAATATTTTAATAAGTGAAATTCAATATATATTTACTTATGACAAATTTCTCACTTATGCTTCTTCTTTCCAAAATTCTCATTTCTCTCATTCTTTCATTTGAAACATATCATTTTCTATTAAGTTATATTAATTTTAGAAAGCTAGAAATATATACAAATATCTCAATAATCTGTACCACAATTATCACTATCTTCATATTCATTGTGTATTTATTTGAAGATGCAACACTTGAAAGTATTCATTTAATTGATATGCTTTCAAACAATATTTTAAAATAAAATAAAATGTAACTATCTCTGATTGACAAAGGAATTTTCAGGTGACCCAGAACTATAAATTATTAGAAAAATCATACAGGCATTTACTGTATTTTAGGGCAATATTAAATGTTTTGGTAAAACAGTGAAAAACTACATGCTATTGAAATGAGAATTGGTATATATTTGTTTTAATTACTGTAACACATGGAGTAAAATGGCTAGCCTCCTGAAGATATCTATTCACAACTAGAGAAGCGATAAAAGCAATTCTAAACAGATTATTTGTGGATAAAAATTAACTTGTAATTCATTAGTGTGTATGTAATTAAACTCTTTGTCCTATAAAAGGCTTTGGGGAAATTGAGATTGCAAAAAAATTACATCTTGGAGTGCTTACAATTTTCACAATTCGTAGTTGTGTCTATGTTATAACATGTTATAATTATGTAGATAATTCTATGTTAAAGTTAAGATGTCAGTTTGGAGCCCTGCAACAAGTAAAGGCAGAAAAGAGTTGAAAACCAGAGCTTTTAATTATTATGTGATCTTTTTGTTTTATATATGATGAAGATTAGTTGTTAACTGTTTAAGCAAATTAATGAGAATGGTTAGCACCTTAAAAAATTAAAGAGGTATGTGAAAAATTGGAAAAGTTGTCATAAAAGCAGAAATGACTTCATATCAGATGTTCCTTTACCATAATTATAAAAAACAATGATTAAAAAATAATCCAAGAATATATTCTGAACTAGGGGCCCGGTGCACAAAAATTTGTGCACTCGAGGTGGAGGGAGTCCCTCAGCCCGGCCTGTGCCCTCTCACAGTCTGGGACCCCTCAGTGGACGTCCTATGATGGCCCCAGTCTGCCAAGCGCCTTTTGTGTGTGTGTGTGTATGTGTGTGTGTGGCCACTGGGGACCTGCCCCCAGCTGCATCTGAGGCTCAGAGCAGTCCTCCTGTGTGTGTCTACCTGCCGGGGGCCTGCCCCCAGGCACACCGTGGAGGCTTGGAGCAGGCATCCCCTCTATGTTGATCTCTCAGACTCTTGCCCTCCCCTGCATGTTGTTCTCTTTTTTGAGTGTGGCCAGGGCTGGGTGCGGCCTGCCTCCCAAGCTTGCCTACTGGCCATCTTCCTCCAGCCACCAGAAAGCAAGGAAAACCCCGCCTCGTGGTCAGGCCAGCCTTTTCCTGCTCCCTGATCCCCGGAAGGGACCTGGGAAGCCACCAAGCAGGCCGCCAACTCTTTCCCACTCACCCATCCCCTGCTGCCTTCCTTTCCTACTTCCCGGTGCCGCCAAGGGGCCTGGGGAGCTGCCAAGCAGGATCCCGGCACCTGCAGCCTTGCTTTCCCGCACCCCGGTGCCCCGCAAAGGGCCTGGGCAGCCATCAAGCAGGCCGAGACCCCCCCCCCTGCCGCCTCTTACCCGCTTCCCGGTGCCCCTCCAACCCTGCCGCCTCTTTCCCATCACGGGTCCTGGGTCCTGCGCTGTCCCGCCCTGCAGCCGCTCTGTGCACTCGGGAGGTCCCTCAGCCCGGCCTGTGCACTCTCACAGTCTGGGACCCCTCAGGGGATGTCCACCTGCTGGCGTGCCTGACCAGGCTGGGTGAGGGGCTTTAAGGCTGCCCACAGCTCCCATTGACCCAACGTCCCAGCAAGGCTGGCTGGACGCAGGTTCTGGAGTTTTTTCTCCTATAATTGATACTGTTCCTTGAAGGCCTGGGGTTATCTTCTATAATTGATACACTGTTCCTTTAAGGCGGCCTTCTAACTA
>PVJC01009856.1:0-30075 GCA_004026665.1 Murina feae
GAGGGGAGGAGGGAGGGAGGGAGGGAGGAATTATTTGTCAGTGGTCAGTGTCTTCACTCTTCATTTCTATTGATAGACTCTCAGGATGAGGCATTTGACTATTTCCTTCCAGTTTGGTTCCCCACTGGGCATTGCTAGCAAACCTGTTCAAATGAACTGGATTTCAGGAGGGACTCCTTAAATGTGTTCCATGTAATGAAGCAGAATCAAAGTATAAAATGAAAGCCATTGCCTGCATAATTCAAGGCAAAAGCTCATTTCTATCTTTGTCACCTGGATACTTGGAGTGGGGGAGAGGCAGTAAATTATCTAGATAACTGCATTATTTCTTTAACTTGTTGTATCCTCATACTCAACTACAGAGTTTCTTATTTTCTTTTTGCAAATAGTCCAGTTTTAAACTTAACTGACATAAATAACACCACCCAATGAAACATTATGATTCCAACAAAGACTTGACGACCCAGTGAAGTACATTTTTCTATGCAAAATGATAGCAGCTATGGGAAACTGAAGTAGAAAATGTTGAAAAGGAGAACAACAAGAATGCATAAATAAAATACGAAACATTTTGTCATGTTTTATTAGGGTTTTTCATGTTAGCATCCTGTTATACTAGTATTTGTTTTCACTAATAGGATATGAAAATTGCTGAAATGATTGCATGGTCATATCTTGTTAGGTAACTCAAATTCTAAAATTGTAGATTCTAATATAAGATGAAAGAAAATTGTTAATATTATAAAAAGTTTCTAATGTGATGTGATTGCCCATCTGGGAAAAAAATGTTTAAGATACTTTGGTGTGCTTTCTTGAAAATATTTTCTTTATAGGAACCAGGTGTTGACAAAGGAGAAATTGGGTATGAAGACATCACTGTTGGGTAGGATACATAAACGGGAAATATTTCTCTCAGGTAGGCAATATGTTACATGAATTTTTTATCCATTCTAAATAGTTATAGTATTGATTAGCAGAGTTTAATTTTATTTGGGGGTGGTATTAATGCAGGAGGCAGCTGCAGTGATTTAGTTTTTGGCTTCTTTCTCTTTTTGTAAGAAAAGCCACTATTAGTAATATTTCTCTTTATAATTTGCTTTTGTGTGGAAGTTAACACACTAGCATTAATTGCTAAATAATAATTTAATTAATAAACAATGCAGTTTGATATCTACTACATGATAATAAATGTAAGGTGTTGCTTAAGTTAAGGGAACAGTATTTTAGTGCTTACTGAAAACGTGTTTAATTTGTTGCACTTCTTACATGTGATAATGCATCCTTAAGTAGTCTGTCTTATTAAATAGTTTGGAGTAAAACCTAATGCTCACTTTCAATGTGGACATAATGTTACTTTGAGGCACCCTAAGTAATGTGCCTAATGTACCTTTGAAGTCAATCTAGACTTCTTTATCAAAACTTGTTTTATGTTGCAGAAACCTGGCATAAGAATCAAGTTAAGAGCTGAAAGAAATGTTGGAAGAATAAAATAATTGATTGTAAAGGATGTTATTTACTCTTTTTAAAATACTGATTTCATCATTCTGTAAGATTCCCTGAAATATTGCATTTGAATGAAGAGTGCCACACTTTCATATTTATCTTAATATAACATTTTATACACTGAAGGAATCTTTTTTTTCAAAGATGATATTATCAACGGTTTACAAAATGATTATGATTGCTTGAAGGGCTTGGCATAGGAAATTTAGTCCTGACATATATTACTTTTATGGAAAAATAAATTTATCTCAATTGGCTCTTAATGTCATCTAAAAGGGAAACCATTTAAAATTAGCTGCTAGACACAAAAACTATCTTAGTTTAAATTAGAATATGTTTTACAAAAAAAGAAAAAGTGGCAAAACTGACTTTTGGATAGGGCATATTTTTTAATACGATATATTTTTATCTTAAATATATTGCAGACTGTGTTTGTTGGAACCAGATTATTCCCATCTCTTTCTAATTTTATCCAACTCCTAAGGGCTCAACTCCAAGTCCAATTCTTCCAAAATGATTTAAGGTAAGAGCCATTCTTAAGTAAACTTCCACAGAGCTCTAAAGAGCTCTGTGGTAAACAGTACAACAAATTAGCTATAAAAAAAATAGCTGAGCTAATCATGAGAATGTTTAAAATGACAAGACTTGAATTAAAGTTTTTCTAAATGCTAACGCACCTTACTAATTGCCATATCTGCTCCAGTTTGAGTATCATCTTTCTTATCAAGTTTTCTATTGTCCAAGACAAAAAATAAAATCAGGTGGAAGAAGTTTCTGAGGCTAGCAATAAAAATTGAAACATCCATACCACTTTGTGATCCATTTTCAAAACACTCTATGGTCAAAGATGAGATTTATATTGAAATAGGAAAGTTCAAATTTTCCATTTAATATAATGACAATAACTAGAACCACAGCTCCACTGTATAGCTTCCATAAAGAATGGATTTCCCTAGTTCTATGTTGCCAGGGTGTTTTCAATGCTGGGAACTTTATACTTATATATGCTCTAATTCATTCAACATGATCATCCTAAAGTTAGACTTTATCCTTAACAACTTTTCTAATGTTTTCACTAACTTTCTTTAAATTGCCCGCATGGTGAAGAGGTAATGTGTCACCAATGCCTTGTCGATATTCCCGTCTAGTAGTGGTCGAAGCCAAGAAACTTACACACTGTGTTATCTGTTGCAATGAGAATACTGCCAGCCCCAAATCAAATGCCTTTCTTTCCTCAAAGCCCCAACAATGCTGCCCACCTCACCCCCATAAATTAGCAGTGTTTAGAAGGATACTTGCCCATATTCTATAGATTACATTAAGGGAAAGCTCCATCATCCATAATACATTTGGGCTTCTTTCTTGTTGAAGATTTATGTATTTTTTTTATTGATGGGTTATGAATATTGACACAGGAGATATTCATTGTTTACTGAAGGCTTGTTTACATAAAAGATCTTCACAGGCTACCCCCTAAGTCTAGAGGTCCTAAACCAGTGTCAGGGAGCTGTCTGGGTATTTTTTCCCACGTATTGCACTGCCATTCTACCAACAATAGAGGCCCATTAACGTTTGGCCCTTCAAGTTACTGCAGCCCAAGCCTCAGTGGCAGGACGTCTGCCCAATATGTAAAATAACGGGATGAATGGATTCCTTGGAAACAATGATAACAAGACCTGGCTGAGCTAACTGTGACAGCATGTGGTAATTTTCCAGCCCGCTGGCCCTGTAAAGGAAACGGGAACACAAAGCAGAGACTGTGGGGCGGGCCAGCCTGAATAGCTGCAAACAAGTGCAGAATATCTGATGATGTCATACGCACAGTTTGACAGATGGGGCTGGACAATTTTTCCCTCTTCAAACGTGTTCTTAACTATTTGTATTCCATCAGCGTCTCACTTGGGAAGTTCAATCCTGTAATCACCTGCTTGAAAGACTCAACAAACCTTAACCGTCATGTGCTTGATTCAAGTACCACTAGTTTTACGAAGAAAAATGATATCCATTATTAGTGGCTGAATGCTGAGGGGCGTCGTGGGGGAAAGGGTGCCGCTGTGGATTAATGCATCATCGCTGCTTTCAGCTGTGGGCCAGGTTTTGAGTCTTGCTCTGCCTGAATCCTGCCATACACTTTGAATAGCATAATGAAGTATTGTTATTGCCTCAGTCTAATCATTACATCGGGGAAACAGACATCTAAAGTTATCAAAACTGATTACTAGCTGTGCTTTTGAGTCTATAAAATAAATGCATTAAAAGAAGACTTTTTTGGTCTTATGGGTGTTCTCTTGAGGTTGGATGTTTTAGTGTTTGTAGTCCTATGTGTCACTATATGTAAGTTGGTGCTATGGTATGTCTCTAGACAGTGCTTTCCCAAAACATGTTGGCAAGTAGATCTGCATTTGTGTGTGTGTTTAAGTTGGTGCATGGGAGACAGAGAAAATGAAGATTGACAACATTTATAAAAATCAGACACAACTCAATTAAAATTCACTGAAAATAGTAAATGAACCGGCGTACTTGGTTTAATTGTAACAACACAAGTCTGTCTTTTTCTTCCGTTCAAATAAATACTTGCTGTGGATCTCACATGTCTTCACCATTTTATTCATGTAGTTCTTTTTATTTTCTTTTTCATGGAATTTATGTAAATATATGTAGACTACAGAATGGGTCTCAGATACAGCTTTATTCTTTAATCTTTTAACCAAATAGCCAAAAGATTCTGTTTATGGAAAAGTGATATCTGTTCTACAGAAAAGCATGGCAAACTGCCTATCCTATAGAAATAAGAATAATAGCAATAGCAGGATAATAAAAATTAATGATTAAGATTTACAAAATACCTTTTAACCAGGAAAGTACCACACACAAACTACTTTGTCAGAGTCTCCCAGATTATAGAAGCTGTACACAAGCTATGCTAACCTTAATTTTCCCTGTCTTGTCTAGCATAGTTCTTGGGTAGGAAAAGAAAAAGTGATCAATGCAAGCAAAGAGAAGTCTCCTTATCCTTGAATACTAGTTATGTCCAACTCATTTTTGTCCTCAACCTCCACCCTCACCTTTCAGACGTGAAGGGAAGTACATATTCCTTTATCCTCTACAGTTAACTCGCTCACCTAGACACACTCAGGCTATACTTTGGTCACTTCCATCATTCATTCATTCCAAAATGAGTGATTACTCTCTGCTTGGTCCTAGATTATCACTTCATCTATGTAAGTACTCCAACTGAGGTTGTGTTACATCTTTGAAGTCAGTGTCAAAAGTTACGTGTCCAATGCACATTTTCACCTGAAGCTACTTTGTGGTTCCTACGTAGCCACAATCCATTCCTGGGTCATGCTTGTGTCTGAGGGCCTAAGTGGCTGCCATAGCTTATACTGAATGAGAAGCTCATCATAGGGCACCTGGTTTATGGAAAAGAGCTTGTCCATGCTTCCCACATTCCCCACTAACTAACATCAAGGGCATCCCTTTACATGTTCACACCAGATGGAACTCCCCATCTGCTACAAAAAGTCAAGTTGTTTTATTAATAGCTGTGATGCTTATACTCTACAGGAGATAAAGAAGGTGAGAGAAAAGGAAAGGTGAGGATAGATAATACGGTTTTTCACTATCACAAGTCATAATATGAAGCTATCCACAAGCTGTTTTTTAAGACCTATTCCTGTTGCACCTATGTCAGCAGCTGGAGTGGGGCACCCTTTGCAGTCTTAAGAATCATAGCCAAGAAGTTCAGTGGAGGAACAAGGTCGTAATTCATAGGAAGGAAAAACAAAATCTTGTATTCCGATTGCTAACACTGAGTCACAAGTATATTAACACACTGGCTTTTTCCAAATCCTCATCTGACCAAAAAAGCCAAATACTAAAGTTAATCAAAGTAATGATCAGCTGGAATGACAATTATGATAGTATTTCATAATGACTATGATCTGGCAGGATGTTTGAAAGAAACTGATAGAGGAAGTTTCCACACACATTTAGTACAATTTGTAAAAATATTAGTAAAGACAATGTCATACTAACACCAAGGTTAATTCAATGCAACACACCAGGGGCATTCATTCTATGGCTTCATCACTGCTTGAGTTAACAAAATCTGTTTATACTTAGCTACCTCATAAAACGGTGCTTCACATTTATATGAAACTTACAGCTTAGTTCAACTGAGTAAATATTTATTAAGGATTTACCTAGTGAATGCTACTATGCAATAACAAGCAAAAATAGAAAGTATGCTTCAGAAAACTTAACATCATTTAGAGGGAAATACAGACAGACACAAATGTCTTTGGTGATCATGGAATACTTGACATGCTGTGTAGAAGTACGTATAAGTTATAAACAATGTTTAAATGATTGGGGAACATATGCATGTTTGACCTATAAATATTACATAATACTTTAACTTTGAGTAGGAGGTTACCCATGCATAGAGTATTCAGTTTTCTATATTGAAACCAAATCTTGTTTTTTAGGTGTGTATTTTTTTTGTCTTCAGAAAACACCCTTTAACCCTTTTATCATTTCTGTGACTTTTATCTGTAATTTTTCCAGTTGTATCACTTGTTTCTCAGTTTTCATTAAGCATTTTTAAGTACAAGTGGGCTTTTGAATTTGGTATGCAAAAATAAGGAAAAGTCAGTTGGATCTAAGTCCAAAATAATGTGGGTTAAATCATTGACTTAAAAAGATGCATAATTAAAATTAATTTTTATGCCCATTCCTCCTTTAGATCAGTTCAAGAAAAGGCTCATTTAGAAAAATGTTTTATGATAGGGGCAAGGCACTTCATGTAGTTCTTATCAATTATTTAGCAAAAGCATTGGTTGGTGTACTAAAATCCATCATAACACCTAATTCTGCTGTTATCTTTGTAACTATAGTGAATGCATTTCATAGCACAAGTTCTAATTGCTATACCTGGTTTGGGATATAGCTGGCCTATTTTTTTCATGTTCTAGGTATGATGTTTGGAAAATTACTGGTCCTTACTGCACTTTGATTCTTTGCTATTTAATACTAGAGGCCCAGTGCATGAAATCTGTGCACGGGTAGGGTCCCTAGGCCAGGCTGGTGATCAGGGCCAATCTGTGGGGTGACCAGCAGGGAGATAAGGTGGCCCCCTGACACCCACCTTTGTTGGTCTGGCACTGCCTGCTTGCTGACTCCATCCACCATCACCACTTCAGGTAGCCTCCCTCTACAGGGTGACTGGCAGGGCGATCAGGGAGCCCCTGCTGGTACCTGCCTTGGCTGGCCTGGAGCCTGCGGGCTGGAGGCTGCTCAGCATTGAATGTCTGTCCCCTGGTGGTCAATGCACATCATAGCAACCAGTTGTTCTGCTGCTCCGTCAATTTGCATATTAGGCTTTTATTATATAGGATATTTTTATTGATTTCAGAGAGGAAAGGAGAGAAATAGAAACATCAATGATAAGAGAGAATCACTTATCTGCTGCTTCCTGAATGCCTCACACCACGGATCAAGTTCACAACCTGGGCATGTGCCCTGACCAGGAATTGAATCATGACCTTCTGGTTCATAGATCAATGCTTAATCACTGAGCCACACCAGCCAATCATTGATTCCTTATTGGTATAATAGGAATACTATATATGTCACAGAGCTGTTAGCTCAGTAACTAGAATATAATGAGTTTAATAAATTTTATGACCTGCTATTCTTAATAACAACAAAATAATAAAAAATCTCTTTAATTTTAAAATAAAAATTGTGTTAGAAGTTTTGCAGTTTCTCTTAACTCTAAAATTCTGTTTCTGTAAAGCAGAAGTCTATAGTTAAATAAGATGACAAACACCATCTTTTGTTTATTTTTTTAAAAAGGAGACACAACTTGCCCAGCATGTACGGTTCAGTTGGTTGAGCATTATCCCATGCACCCAGAGGTCTCTTGTTCATTTCTGGTCAAGGGCACATGCCCAGGTTTCAGGCTCAATTTCCAGCAGGGGGCGTAAAGGAGGCAGCCAATTGATGTTTCTTTCTCATTGATGTTTCTATCTCTCCCTCTTTTCCTCTCTCTCTAAAATCAATTTTAAAAAACAACAACATTTTTTTAAAAAAAGAGAGACATACCTTGAAAGACAAAAATGAGGCAGCAGGTATAATGGAAGGGAGGTGACTCTCACTGTCTGAGACTAGTGTTCAGCTCCAGCCCTGTTCTTTACTCATTTAACTAGTGACCCAGCATGCAATATTGTGCAAGACCCGGGACCCCAGGGCTCCTCGATGGATTGCCCCAAAGAGGTAGACCAGAGGTGCAGACCCCCAGTCCTGGCCATGCAGGGAGCCACCAGGCCCCGCCTCCTCCACACTGCCGGGCCCTGCCTCCTCCTCATGACAGCTGAGGGCATCATGGCATGATGGCATGAGGACCACCTAGGTTTTTATTAGTATAGATGGTCCCAAGCAAGCCTTTCTAAACACATCACAGAATGGGATTACTAATGCTCACCTAAATATGAAAGCCTACTGTGAACTTCAAAGTGCTGCAACATGGTTAGTTTTTATTGTCTAAAATACTTTGGAACCTTTTATTGAACTGCCAATATCTTGCCCATAGCCTCCCTCCCCACCTCGCCCCGCTTCTCCAGGGGTTTTGTAGCATTTTTGCTACCTGAATGATTAATATACAAGCCAATAAACATAAAAATTTTAAATATTTTATTCAAAATATCAGCTTACGTTTTTTTTTTTTTAATCTCCTGAAATTTCTTTCTTGGAGGGTTTACTTACATTGCTTTTTACTCATCATATTAAACTTTATGTCTAAGTCAAAGTCTGCTTTCTGAGTGTTCTCATCAGTCATTCACATCTGTTTCTCAAACTAATATCTCAGAAGATATTCTATTCAACTTAGGATATTTTGTTTAAAATATTCTTGAAATCAATTCACTGATTCACTAAGCCCCTTCACAAAGAAAGCCATTGACATAGGAGCAATAATACAAAATGAAAAAAATTAAGTCATCAACTCAAGAAACTGATAAAACTGCTAAAAATATAAAACAGGTACACAAATGATTGTTACAGAGGATAAGATAAATGCTCTATGAAAGTAAAAATAAAGTTTTAAGAGAATAAAAAAATAAAAAGATACACTTTACCTAGAGAATAATTCCATTTTAAATTAGAAAAATTCTTTTTAAGGATGGGACTCCCAATAACCTGCAAATTAAATATCTGAAAAGACTATAATTATAATGCAGGGTGGCCCACTTAATATAATGTGGTTTCAATAGTAATAAGGTAAAGAATACTAGTTTAAGAGCATATAGATCCTCCTTTTTGAAGGACACAAAGGATTTTTAGTGTTGAATTGTTTAAATGGGTCATCCTCGTGCATAGGAGAATAATCAATGGACAAAAGAAACTGGGGGTTAGGGAGGTGGGGGGGAAGGACAAGGGGAAAAAATTGGAGATCTATCTATCATTTGTTGTAATACTTTAAGCAATAAAAAAAATTAAAAAAAATAAATAAATGGGTCATCCTATCTAATAGGATTAAATATATATATATATATATATTTGTATTAATCCTCACCAGAGAATATAGATTTTTTTTAGAGTGGAAGAGAAAGGGAAAGACAGAGAGAAGTATCAATGTGAGAGAAATACATTGATCAGTTGCCTTCTGCACAAGCCCTGGCCAGGGCCCAGGCCAGGGAAGAGAGCCTGCAACTGAAGTATGTGCCCTTGGGACTCAAACCCAGGACTCTTTTGTCCACATGCCAACACTCTATCCTCTAAGCAGAACCGGCTAGAGCAACACTATTTTTTTACCTAAGATAAATTTGAAGAAATGATACAACCTTCCTGGGTGAAAACAACTAATTTTCCTTGATGTTAGTGGACACTATATGAAGTCCCATGAGTGTAATGCCCTCTGTCATTTCTGTAGGGACATTAATTCTTCACAACCATTGAGGCACGATGAGTCATAACAGACCTCCAGGGAAGGAGATGGCTCAAAGAGGCCCCTTCTTCTATGATATCTTTCTTCGGAGTCTAGTGGATAGGGTCCTTCACCCCTATCTCTCTCCCCTCCCCCAGTCTGGGTCTGGGCACCACTAGTGCACTGGAGCAGTAATTTCACTAAATTGTACCTTCGTGGCCCCCTATTACGAAAGGCAGTGTGAATGCTGCCAAAGCTCCTTCGGAGCTGGCAATGGAACCACAGGTCAGAAAACATCTTTAGCAAGCATAAATTATTAGGCTCCCTGTAAAAGGGAGCTGACAGATGAAACAGGCATTTCCATGAATGAACAATACAGCTCCCATTCAAAGACTACTGATTGGGTGCTCAGCCTTCCAGCATAAACAGCTATTCAAATTTTAAACTGTAACCAAGTGAATAAAGAGAAGGAATGCCACGGCCACCTCTGGTTCTTGAGAACAATTCAACAAGAGATGTGATATAAATAAAATGTCAGCCTATAGGTTGAGCATTTCTTCTTCCCAAGGGTGCTTCACAGCCCACGAAACAGAAGGCCACTGTTTCAGACAGAGGCCTCTCTGGAAACCTGGAGAGCCCAGTTCCCCCAGAGCCGCACCAGGAGGTGATCACTGAGCACATCAGCCTCCCTCTCCTCCTCCCCTGTCTGCCTGAGTCGCTCCCAGCCTCCCCTTTTGTAAGACATTATCTGTATTCATGGGGCGAGGCTGTTGGGGATGAAGTCACAAACATGTAATTATAAACCCTGCGGCAGAGCAAAGCATTCTACTCATAAGAAAAGTAGACACTGTCAGTTTCTTGCTGTGATACCACAAAGAAAGAGCACCTCCCTGAGATAAAACTATACGTAGTTAACAAAATGGAAAGCCTTTATCTCTATGTTTTGCCAAAGGATGCAAATCCCAGATGTTTAAAGCTCCTAGCGTTTTTCAGGAGAATGTGATAAGAACCTAAGAACATCTACAGACTTGTGCTGCATGTAAATCTGGTTAACAGAGAAGTGCATATCTGTGTATATCTAGTAACTGGAGACACAAGTGCTTAGTGCTTGCTAAGAGAGGATACTTCACTGTTTTATCAACAGGGAACGTTTTTTGAGAATATTAGACACCTCCCTGTTGGACTTAAATTATGTCCCCTTCCATTTCAGAAGGTCAGCAGAAGTAATTTTAGGCACAAGCAACAAAGGAGGTGCTTCTTCCCTGAGGAACCTTAGGTCTGAGCCTTCTCAGAGACACACACCCTGAGCGTTCTGCTCCAGCCCTTGCCCCTGTAGGGTCCTTTCCTACACAAAGGGCGCCTGCTACCGCAGAAACACTTGTCTGTCAGTAGCTGTCACTGGGTTGAGTTTTCAGTAGTTTCCACTGTAAATTGAGAAATCTTAAAATATTGATGGTATCTATCCATACAGTCCCTAAGTCAGTGGAGAACTCAGCTTTTAATGACTCAGAGCACACAAATAGCTCCATTTACATTGAAAATCTAGTCAGAGGAAGTAAATTGTAACATGCATTTTCCCCATGTTTATATGTTTGTATCAGATCATAATTGTGAAGAAGTCACTATTAAAAAATCTTTTGGGAGATTGAAATTACAGAAACAAACTGGATGCTCTGCTCTGAAGTACTGCTTTCTAACTTCCTTACCTCCTGCACAATGCTGATAACATTTTTAAGATGCCAAGGATAAAGTTAATTATTTGCAAATAAATAAGAAGTTCCACTGCTGAGAACTACTCTAAAAACTACTATAAAAAGAGACAAATGACTTTAAGAAGAAGAAAATTGCACATGTGTATGATTAGGTTGTTTTTGATCATTGTAACCTCAGGTAGAATCCTCACCCATTTGGTATCTTGCCCATCCTATCTAATAAAAGAGTAATATGCAAATTAACCGTCACTCCGGGACAAAGATGGCAGCACCCATAGCAGTGGGACAGGATGCTGGCGGTATCACCCTGGCAACATGAGCCCAGCAGACATTACCTGGACAACCCGTGAGCAGATCGCGCTGCCCTGGAGCAGGCAAGCACCGCCAGCAGGCAGCCTGCAGCGGGGCCTGTTCCGGGTTGCACTGCGATCGGGAACAGGAGAGCAGCCTGCGGGGCAGCTGCACGTCTGGGGGGAAGGGGGGGCCTGCCGAAGCCCTCCAGTCCCTGAAGGCGGCCGCTGAGAGTGGACAGCATGAGCAGCCTGGTGGAATGCTTGTTTCATTGCCGCAGCAAGTATAATAAAAGTTGGCTCCAAAACAGCCTGTTTCTTGGTGAGTCTGGGAAGGAGGGGGTCCTGAAAGCTCTGCTGGATGCTCAGGAAACAGCGCTGATGCTGAGGGAGTCATTGGGGAGGAGACGGTAACCGCTGTGGAGCCAGAACAGAGGAGGTGGGGGAGCCACAGCAGAGGTGGGGGAGCCAGAGCAGAAGGGACAGGGAGCTGGAGCAGATGAGGTGGGCTGCCACGGGAGCTGGAACAGAGGAGGCAGGGGAGCAGGAGTGGAGGAGGCAGAGCTGCCTCTGCTCCAAAAGGGGTGGTGGGTGAGCCGCAGTTCAGGAGCCTCCAGAAGTGACGGCACCAGGCCATCCAGTGCTGCATCCAGTCCCTGAGGCATGCCCACCAGTGCTGCAATGCCAAGTGCCCGCAGCTGTCCTGCCAGAAGATGAGATGGGTTGTGCAGCACACCAAGGGCTGCCAACACAAGACCAATGGAGGTTGCAGAGTGTATAAGCAGTTCATGGCCCTTTGCTGCTACCAAATACTGCCAAAAAACACATGTCCCATTCCCTACTACCTCAACATCAAGCAGAAGCTCAGCCAGCAGAAGCTACATTACTGCTAGCAGCACACGTAGCTAAATGCACCAGCAGATGCCACCATCAACACACACACTGTGCCTCAGCCAAGTCTGCCTTCCCCTCCTTCAGCACCACCCCGGCCCCCCACACTGCATCCCAGCACACCCTGGACACCACAGCCCCAACTATGCCCCAGACCTCGCCTGTGAGCATGTCACTAGCCGACTTCTCTAGTGTGGCCAGAACTCAGCCTCTCACAACAGTTTGCATTGGGAAGCCCACTAATCAGGAGCCAACCCCACCGCCCACTGCCCAGGCCCACCTGCAGCAGTGGAAGCACCTGGCAGATTGCACGTGAGCTACAGCAGCAGCAGCACCTATACTGGGTGAGCACCAATAACGGTATGCCCCTGAGGCACAGTGACCCCTGAGAGCCAGATGGCCCCTATGGGCCTGAATGTGACCCAACCAGGTCAGTGGGCCTGTTATTCAGCCCCCTGAGCCCCGGCAGTGGCAGCCAGCACCCATCCCCCAGCAACAGTCAATGTGAGGCTTGCCCAGACCCATGATATCTATGCTGACCCAAAGTGCAGCCATCTCAGAGCATTTCTCTCAGTGCCCTGCAGGACCTGCTGCGGACCCTGAAGTCTCCAGGCTCCCCCAGCAGCAGCACATGCTCAACATCCGCAAGTCAAACCCTCATGGTAGCTCTCATCAAATGCAGCACATGCTCAACATCCGCAAGTCAAACCCTCATGGTAGCTCTCATCAAATAGCACACAGCCAAGCAAGTGGCCAGCCAGCCCGGCCTTCAGCTCTATCTAGCCCAGCCTGCTGAATCTGAACACCATGCAAGCCAGCAGGCCATGACCTGCTGTCCCTCCACAGCAGCAAGCAATAGGAGGCCAGAACCTCCAGGGCCAGGTCTTGAACATCATGAACCTGGGGCGCAACCCCAGCATGGCGAGTATGAATCACAGTACAGAGAGATGCCATGGAGCAACAGCAGCAGCAACATTGTGAGAGGCATGTCTGACTGTTGGTTGTAATGGGTGTTGCCTCCTTTTCTTTGCAGGGTTGCCTCCCGCCCCTGAGGGCTCCTGACTGTGAGAGGGGCCAGGCCAGGCTCATGGACACCCCCTCCAGTGCATGAATTTTCATGCACCGGGCCTCTAGTACCTATCTGTAATAATAAAAGCGTAATATACTAATTAGACTGGACAGCCAAACCACCTTCCAGATGTTATTCCAGATGTCCTTCCAGACCAAGTTCCACAGTGGGGGCTGAGGCAGAGGCAGTTAGGGTTGATCAAGCAGGCAGGTGAGTGGTTAGGGGCAATCACACAGGCAGATGAGTGGTTAGGGGCAATCAGGCAGGCAGGCAGAGGTGGTTAGGGGTGATCAGGCAGGCAGGCGAGCATTTAGGAGCCAGCAGTCCCGGATTGCGAGAGGGATGTCCAACTGTCGGTTTAGGTCCTATCCTGCAGGCCTAAACCAGCAGTCGGGACATCCCCGAGGGTTCCTGAATTGCAAGAGGGTGCAGGATGGGCTAAGGGATCCCCTCTCCCCGTACTAGGCCTTTAATAGTTTAAATAAGGGTTTTAGTGATCCATGTGACTTTAGAAAGACTATTTTTATGACCACTATCTGGCACTACTGTAGTGGGAGCACAAAGTGGTGGAGTATTTTGTTATTAAAAGACTGTGCAAGGTGCTACTTCCAGCATGGCTATATAATCATGCTGTCTAGAAACCTGACACTAACTGGAAGATGCTAAGCCACCATCCACTTATTAGGTTGTTGGCATGTGATTATCAATTCCTACAGCAACATTCCAAAAGATTCACGTTGTCTTAGTTTTCTGTCCACCAATCAAGTGCATAGAATTGTTTTTAAACTATAGCATATGGAGAGAAATTATCTTTTCTTATCCTGGTATGAGTATGCTTTACTAAATTTTCTTCTGCTGTTATCTGAATGAAGCAAGTACATACATATCCCAAGCAGAGACTTTTCAGAGAAAACCTGTACATTATCCCTATCTAGTTGTCTTACTCCTGATCTTTTAAGCCAGGCAATTATGAGGTGATTCTTATAACTAGATGTTACCCTAAGGATAAAAAACTCCAATAGACCTGCTACTTTAACTCTATAAATCCTAAAACATCTAGATAGATGTTTGTCCATGATATTTCAAACTCCCATTGTAACACATGTACTTTTAATCGTAACAGGTCATCATCTTGTGACTACATGTATTCAATGTCTTCTTTTAATTAGGGATTCTCTACTTTGGGTGCACATTAAAAATTCTAGGAGCTTTTTATAAATACTGACTTCTAGGCCAGTGAACACTGAATCTTTACACATTTGTGCTTGTGTTAGGGGTGGGGGGGTAAGGAAGAGGAAGAACTCATATGGTTGTTGTTGTTTTTTAACTTTAAAGGTATTTCTAAAGTATAGCCGGAGACAAAAACCACTGCTCCAGATTGTTAGCTCCATGAAGAACAGGACTAGTTCTGTATCTTGTTACCTAGAAAATAAGAATACTCAAAATTCATATTGAATAAATGCATATCATACTGTTGTCATTTGCAACAACATCCCATATTTGAAGCTAACCTTGGAAAACTTTCTCTGAGTGTTATTTGTGATGAAACAGAAGTTGATGAAGTTATAACATTAGTTCAAGCCTTCTTCTTCAAGCTTAAATTGCCTCTCTCAGGTAGCTTCAGAAGCCTGTTCAACACCCTCTAACTACCACATTCTCCCAACCCCCAGAGTGCACAGGCAGGAGAAGGCACACACCAGAGGGTAAGGTAAACTGATGTGCTCTTCCTGTACCTCCCCTACCTATTTTTTTTATTGGGATGGCAAGTGAGGACTCTTGGCTGAGGAAGATCAGTAGTCAATTCTCAATCAGAGCTATTGTGGAGAGGAAAGGGTTACCTTTTCAGGTCCATGAGCATAGAATTATGCATGAATGAAACAGTGTATTAGCAAGAGGAATGTCAATCTTTTCATTCTCTCATATCAAATCAACTGCTGATTTCCTACTTAGGATATAAAGACATATGGATATCTATAGATAATGACATTCATTCCTAGTCCATTCAGGTTATAGGTCTTGGTCTGGCAGAAGCACCAAGGGAGATGTTAATAAAGGGCGTTATTTTCCCACCTTACTATCAGAATCAAAAACCCATATCAGTACAACTTAACAAAAGAAAGATAATCCAATCAAAAATAGCAATAGACCTAAATAGATACTTTTTGAAAGAGGACATAAGGAAGGCCAAGAGACATATGAAAACATGCTCAAAGTCACTAATTATCTGAGAGATTCAAATCAAAACGATGATGCGGTACCATCTCACACATGTCAGAATGGCTATCATCAACAAATGACAAATGCTGGTGAGGATGCGAAGAATAAGGAACCCTCCTTCACTGCTGGTGGGAATGCAGACTGGTGCAGCCATTGTGGAGAACAGTATGGAGTTTCCTCAAAAAACTAAAAATGGAACTCCCATTTGACTCAATGATCCCACTTCTGGGAATATATCCCAAAAAACTAGAAACATTAGTCAGAAAGGATATATGCACCCCTATATTCATAGCAGCACAATTTACCATAGCTAAGATTTGGAAATAGCCTAAGTGCCCATCAGCAGATGAGTGGATTAAAAAACTGTGGTACATCTATACAATGCATACTACGCTGCGGTAAAAAAAAAAAAAAAAGAAGAAGAAGGAATTTGCAACATCATGTATAAAACTGGAGAGCATTATACTAAGCAAAATAAGCCAGTTAGATAAATATCACATGATCTCACTTATTTGTGGAATATAATGTACATAAACTGATGAACAAAAACAGATCCAGAGACAGAGAAGCATCAATCAGACCATCAAACCTCAGAGGGAAGGTAGGGGAGAGTGGGGGTAAGGGGAAGAGACCTACCAAAGGATTTGTATGCATGAATATAAGCATAACCAATGGACACAGACACCAGGGGGCTGAGGGTATGAGTGGGGGGAGGGGGCAATAAGGCAACATATGTAAAACCCTCATTTGTTTGGTGTGGTTTTTCTGGAACTGTGTTTTATTTTATAATCAAAAGTTTAAAGTAAAATGTAGTAGTATTCAACCAATTTTAATTTAAAGTAATTTACCTCACTGCAAAAATAACTGTATGGATATTAAAAAATTTCTATTGAGTTCAACTTATCTTTTCAAATCTATTTACATATTAGTTATTACCAACAGTTGGGTTATTGGACTCTAAATGTGTTCTTCCCCCTCTTTCAGGCTTCAAGGGGGTTTCCTTCTGTTACCACTGTGGAACTCAGAGGGTAAGTTTGTACTTTCTCAATAGAAACCAGCTGTGACATCGGAGACTCTATCAAGTTCTGGCTCAGCCTCCCTTTTCCCAGATGGAAGAATCCAGCTTTTCAGTCTGTCATCTCAGGGCAACACTCCCAGCCTCTTGAGCACAACCCTTCCTCTCTAGACATGGAGATTTAGTTGGCAGTGTAGAAGTCAGGGACAATTTAAGTGGTTTCTCCCAGCTTTATACTTCTTCTGCCATTCTTTTTCCTCCAAAGTAAAACTTAAATTCTAATTATGGAATAATTTAAGTGGCTCTTTTTTATTTCTCTTCAAACCCTTGATTTCTCCTTGAAACTTCTTTGTGTCTGTCAGTCAGTTGACATTTCCTGAACATCCGAGTGGGTGCTTTGTGAATTCCACCAATTTCTCAGAGTGATTCTGACTTCTCAGGGCTTTCTTCCTATTTTATCCTTTTACAGTGCCTTTCTCTCCTCTCTTGATAAGTATGTCTTCCAAACCTCCTTTCCCTCCCACTGTTTCCTGGTGGAATTAATGCATATCCATACACTCCCTTTGTTAGCCTTCCATTCTCATACCTACTTCTCACCCTTGCCACAGCTACATATTTCCTGAGATAAATTGGATTACTCACTGCATCCAATTGTCATTGACAGACATTCAAGTTCATATCCCCTCAAGCCTGGTTTAATTTATTAGCTTGAATTCTAACTTTCAGAATTCTATTTGACAAAGGATATATTTAAATCCTTATTGGTGATAATAATTCTAATAACTCCTACTCAAAATATATTTTACTAATGAAGTATTTTCTAAATAAAAGCAATACACTGATCTTCTTAACCCTCCAGTTATCCAAAGAGAAAGTATAATTATTCCCATTTTGCATATGAAATCACTGAGGTAAATTATTCCCATTTTTTCAGTGGCTAAATAGGACAGGAAGAAAATAAATACCAGACTCCCAGTTATCTGCTGGGTCACAAAGAAAAAAATTTCTTAAAACTCAAAAAAAATCAGATAAACCTTTGTGCCGATGACTTCCCATTGACTCCCTTGAAATGATTATAGTGAATATTTATTCAAGAAATTCTGAGATAGCTCATGTATGTCATGCTACCCTGAGGAGGAAATGTCAAATGACTAGGAATAAGAGAAATGTCAGGAAGAACATGACCCACAGAGGTGATTAATATGGAGTTTATCCATTGAGATATAAAATTTAAATGAAAATCCTTGACTTAATGCAACCTGAGGATGGAAAATCCCTGGAGATAGTTCTAAGACTTGAAATAGTGCCTTTCCAGAGTTCAGAGACCTGATTGAACTTTCTCTCACCTTCTTTCCCCTCATACAATGCTGCCCCTGACTGGAGAGGCTATGTCACATGAGGAGAAATGAAAAATCACGTTTAACCTGATTCATACAGGAGAACTGGGAAGAAATAGAAATGATTCCCCAATCAGGTGTGACATTACAGGTACAATAATTGTAGAATTGATGGAGAGGAAAAACAAGAAAGAAATTATAAATTTAAACTTTAGCTTTAAGCTCAAACAGCTTTAGATATAATCTCTGGCTATTATAACACTTAACAGATAGGCAAGAAGCCTATAGAGAAACCGCCTGATGCAGCCCAGTGGACACTGGATTTCTATATCTTACTTGCTATCTAATTCAATGGCATTGAATGATTTTAGATTTTAGTTTTGTTTTGTTTTTTTCCATCAACCAGTTAATACACCCCCCAGCTAAAGAAGCTAATTCTGTTCTAAGCATGTTTTATCCATGTTGCTTCAACTAAATTTCATTATATCTGGACCTGTTCCTAGCACCTGATTTGCTCTTAACTCCTGCTGACTAACAAGCCATCCAAGCAGTAGGTTTGTTGCAGTTATAATTTTTATTTCCCATATTTCTTATTTGAGCTTTATTACTATTATTATTACACACTCTTGTGTAGCAGTGTAGTCCTCAAAGTCTTTATTTCTTTTTCACTTTCAGGAGAAATTCTCCTTACCTTTACCCTTCCCCCTCTACCATCCTTGAAACTATAACCATGGTCAATCCCTGCCAAGGATTACAGGGAACTATGAGAGGACTTCTTCCCATGTTGCACACCCTTCTTATACAAATCAAGATGTTATTGTTCTGAGTTCCTATATGCCAGCTTATGAGGCCCATTAATAAAATACAGCTAGTCAGAAAAATATCATTTTGCTGGACCTTCCCAGAAAAATGTGCTTCTCTTTGGTAAGTTCAAGAAACCTAGGTGAGCAGGCAAAAGGTTTAGGCAAAAGCATAAATGTCCAGGATGAGTATTATAGCAATAGATTCCTCTGAACAAAGTGTCAAGGCAATAGTTGCAAGTGCACAGTAAAGGTATTTAATAGATTGGATCGAATCAGGTCTCTGTTATCTTTCATTTCCTGATCCTATTTTCAGAGCTCTTAAAAAGTCCTTTGGTCCTAATAACTACTCTAGATACCACAATACCCTTCAGGGATGTCAAGACTCCTCTTTGGAATTGGATTGGTTGGGACAGAAGAAGGAAAAAGAGCCAGGCTGATTGGGCATATGTGTACACATATTATGCAAATGCACCTGCATCTATGTTGCAAAATAAGAAAAGAAAGGAAAAAAGATAGTTGCAGAATTTTTTAATGTCTGACAGGATACCATTTTATTATTTTTATATTGAGATATCATCTGACCTCTATCCCAAATATAGGCATTCATTAGGTTTTTGCTATGAACATGGAAAACCATTAGTTGTGACAGGCTGATCATATTCTCAGAAGGTCAGGATCTGCTGTAATAGTGTTTTTTCTTCATCACTTGTCATTTCTGTGGGATTTTTTTTTTTATATATTTGGTGTCAACATAGGTGCTTCCCATATCTGGATTGACATCCTCCCTTCAAAAGCATGTTTTATCCCTGTTGCTTCAAATGAATAAAATAAGATAACCTCTTTTTAATAATTAAAAATAATTTTATGAAGAGAAGTATCTGTTATATTGAAAATGCATCAACATATTGATCGCTGTTTTCCTTTGATGTTTACCTGGAACTTGTATCCAAATTTGGTGAGGAAAACATGGACAGATATCATTACTCTTTGGTGAGGTAAAAACAGGCAGGTATCATTAATACCTTTTAATACGGAGGGACACACAGAAGACTCCTGAAAGAGTCATCTGAGGATGAAAGCTAAATCTTCTCATTCTCAGTTTATGCTCTTATTTGGAATCAATGTCTAAGGGGTCTTGTTGAAGTATAAATTAGTACAGCTTCAAGTTGTGATCCAACCTCTCCCTTCAATTTCGGTTCAGGAGAATAGATGGAAAGACAAAGAATGGAGGGGACTTGATGTCTGAATTGAGGGCCAGAGATGAAGAAAGGGAACCAATTACCTTCCCTCTCCCCTTACTATTCTTGGTTTTCATACCTCTCCATCCCAGATCTTTTGTTCTTCCTATTTCCAACAATGCCTTTTTTTATTCCATCTCTACTCAATTTGCCAATCTGGAATATTTCAAATAATGTCACGCAAACCCTGCTTTCTGCAGAAAGATTTCCCTACCAGTTATTTGCTCCTTCTACAGCAATCAAATCACTCTGCCATCTTCCAGATACTTTCATGTACAGCACCTCAGAGGTGGAAGGAATCTTTTGGGATCAATTGGCGCAGGTCTCAGTTTTTAAATGGAGGACCCAGCATTTCAGAGAGATTAAATGTTTCTCCAAATGCATGCAACTCTAATATAACTCTTAACTCTGTCTTCAGTGATTTGTCCTACTATTTGGTTTTTTTTTTATGGAAGTTTTTTATTCGATTGTTTTTACTGTTGTTGCTTTTGTTTTGTTTTCTAGGAATGAGGAGAATTGCCACTCTTACTATGCTGGAGAGTTGTTAGTGATCCCAGCTCACGGATGAACAAAACTGGAGCAAAGGCCATCAGATCCTGAAGACCCTAGCCTAGCCCAAGTTCCACACAGCCCAAAGAGTGACCAGAACCTTCTTTGGATGAAGTACATGGGATGGATGAGTGTATATTTTGACAGGAAATCATAGAGTTCTATTCTTTTTGTTTGTTTGTTTGTTTGTTTGTTTGTTTGTTTTTATTTTTTAATCCTCACCTGAGTATATTTTTCCATTGAATTTTTTAGGGAGAGTAGAAGAAAGAAAGAGAAAAACATCAATGTGAGAGAAACACATTGATTGGTTGAGCCCCAACTAGGGCCTGGGCAACCAAGTATGTGCCCTTCACTGGAATTGAACCCTTTGGTCCATAGGCTGATGCTCTATCCACTGAGCCAAACCTATTAGAACTTTAAAAATATCCCTATTTTAGCAAAGTCGAGGATAGAAAAGTACCATTCAGATACTGAATCATTTCCAGTACTTCAGTTGTCTAAAAGCTTCTGCACACTAAAGCTAAAATTATTTTGTCATTGCTCTTAAAATAACTGCAAAGAGGAGTCTTGAACTACATTCCAAGATCATTCTACCCAACTTCTTCTAAAAAAAAATAGCTTTTTCCACTGTTTGAGCTTGCTTTTTTAATAAGTTGACAATTTCCAAATGTTTAAAAAGTATTAATTTTTATTACTTTAGCTATCAAATCTTACATCCAGCTTCCCAAGTCACAATTCAGAAATTCATCAAGATCCCACCCTCACAAATTCCACTTCCCAACTCAAAATAGAAATATCATAACCAAATCCAAGGGCATTCTCATTCCTCTTAGAGGTCACAAAAAAAGGATATTCTCCTAAATGAAAGAGTGATTTAAAAGCCCCAAGACCTTGGGAGGAGGCAAAAAGGCCTAACCCAGATCTTTCTTAATAAAGTATTACCATTATCTAACCTAATAAAAGAGTAATATGCAAATTAGCCATCACTTCGAGACACCTAAGCCATGCCCACCAGCCAATCAGAGCAGCTATATGCAAATTAACCCAGCCAAGATGGCGGCCAACAGTCACGGAGCTAGAGCAAACAGGAGGCTTCTGTTGCACCAGCCATGGAGGAAACTGCCCACCTAGGCTGGCTGGGCCTCTGCTGGGCCTTTGCAACAAAGATTCTATTATAGAAGATAAATAAACCCCAGAAACGTGATTCCAGCCAGTCCTGCTGGGATGTTAGGTCAATGGGAGCTGTGGGCAGCCTGCAAACGGCCCTCAGCCCCTCACCCAGGCTGGCCAGGCACACCAGCAGGTGGACATCCCCCGAGGGGTCCCAGACTGTGAGAGGGCACTGGCCGGACTGAGGGACCCCCCCCCCCCCAGTGCACAAATTTTTGTGCACCAGGCCCCTAGTCTTTGTATAAACTCAAGTCATTGATGAAAAGCTCGTCTGAATAGTAAAGTCCAATTCTGGACTACACATTCTGTTTGGATATTTTGTCAACCTCCAACTCAATTATTTGTCAGCATATCATTCCAGTTATCACATGTTCCCCAAGCAACAATATTATCTCCCAAATATTCTGTTGTGGGCTGTTATAAGCTAATTATTTATGTCACCCCAATATTCATATATTGAAATCTCAGCCAAATGTAATTATATTTGGAGGTTGGGCCTTTGAAACATAATTAGGTTTATATTAGGGAGGATTAAGGCCTTTAACAGAAGAGGAAGTCAGAGAGATCTCTCTCCATGAGCAAGCACTGAGGAAAACAAGGGGGCTGTCTATAAGCCAGGAACAGAGCTCTCACTAGAAACTAAATCCACTGGCACTTTGAACTTGGACTTCCCAACCTCCAGAACTGTGAGACTAAATTTCTGTTATGTAAGCTACCCTATCTATCCTATTTTGTTATAGCAGCCTGAGCTGACAAAGATATAGTGACTATACTACACATTCAACATTCATTAACTCATTTAAAATTTACAAAAATCCCACCAGGAGACATCATTCTCCCCACTTAACAAATTAGGAAACTAATACTTAGACCAAATGGCTCTTCAACCTAAAGAAAGGAAAGTAGCAGAACTGGATTTTAAATATGGCTCTTTACTGTGAATCATGCTGCTTAGTGCATAGTAGACACCAGGTAATTAAATTGAATACCTCTTATTTCTTCCTTCTACTTTAGGACTTTAAAACCATCAGTTTGTGCATTTATCTTCATCAAGCATCTAGAAGTTCCTTGAAGGCCCAAACAACTGTATTTAGTGTCTAACACATAGCATGTACTCAACACCAGAATGAATGATTAAGTGAATGAATAAAGTCTATGTGAACCCATAATTAGTGGGTATATTAGTTTTCTAGAGCTGTCATAACTAAGTATTACAAACTAAGTGGCTTAAATAACAGAAATTTATTGGCTTATAGTTCTAAATGCTAGAAGTCCAAAATCAAGGTGTCAGCAGGGTTAGTTGTTTCTGAAAACTGTGAAAGAAGGATCTGCCAGGCCTTTCATCTTGGCTTGTAGATAATCAGCTTCTCCCCATGTCTCTTCAAATCGTCTTCCCTCCATGTTTATTTCTGTGTCCAGATTTCTTGTTTTATGAGGATACCAATCAGATTGGTTTAGAGCCTACCCTAATGAGCTCTTTTTAACTTGATTATCCCTGTAAAGACCCTCTGCAAATAGCTCACATTATGAGGTACCTGGGGTTAGGACTCGACATACAAATTTGGAAGAAGGCACAACTCGTAAGAGTAGATAATAATGATATTCTCCACTCACAGCACAGCTGGCCACAGTATAATCCAACTGTTTAAAGGACATGGGGGGAGGGGGGAGGTGCAGGGTGTGTGCTTCCAAAATGTCCTAATCTCACAGTAAAAGAGCTCACAATCGAATATGTTAAGTGATAGCTCAATTTATTTACAGCAGGCTCTAACTCTCTGGCAGGCAATCTGTAAACTAAACTATAAAAATTTTAAGGCATCACTTTTTATAATCACTCCTACATCACCACTTAGGCATTCAAGTTGGCTCCTAGGGTGTGACAGAAATCATTATAGGCATTTTTTGTTCTCCTCAATTATTCTTTCTTGGTCACTATTTGTCTTGGAAAGATGAACTCTACTCACAGGATCACATAATCTCCAGAGACTTCTGAGCTGATCAGGGAAAAATTAGTTTATGCCAAGTACTCAGTCATGACCTCCCTCAGGCATTTTTGTGCCTTGAAATGTGGTGAATATCCCTGGACCCATTATTAATCCCATTATTTCAGGAAAGAGTAGTATCTTTTAATCTCTTTTTCTTAAATATAGCTTTTATTGATTTCAAAGAGAAAAAGAGAGTGAAAGAGAGATAGAAACATCAGTGATGAGAACGATTCATTGATCAGCTGCCTCTTGCACACCCCCCAGTGCTCTAGCTGGGAATTGAACCATGAACTTTTGGTTCACAGGTCAACGCTCAACCACTTAGCCATACCAGCTGGACTTTTTTATCTTCTTAAAACTGCATTTCTTGGTAGTAAAGATAAAATCTGCATCCATGTTCCCTGAGTTCCCACAACAGCATGTAAAAGGATAAATAGGATTTCTGAGCTCAACTACTAGGCTCAGCCATAGATGGCTATCATACACCAATGGAGTAATGTGTCCACCCACCATCCAGGCACACAAAGTATCCAACTCCTGCCTTTCATAATGGGGAGGAAAGAAACCCACATAAGACCAGGGACTTAAACCCTCTTTGTCCCTCTGCTCACTGCTCATCTGTGTCCTTCACTGTGTTTTCAGAGAATGTTAAGGTACATGGATGCTTCCTTCTGTAGCAGAGGTCTGGAGGAGATTCTTAGAGGTCATCTTATCTGCTCTCCCTCATGAGACAGCACCTGTCTTATCTCTTACTTTTTCTTACTAGGTATTCAAAGAGCTGAAATTTTAAGGTTTCACATGATTTTGACCCCATCATCTCCTTCACAAATTAATTTCATTCCCCCAGTTGATCTTATTGTTCAGATTTTCTCTACTCTTTCAAACACTTCTTGTTCAAATTTAAATCTATTATTTCTATTCTTATCTTTGCTAACTAATGAAAATGGTTTCTTCTCCTATGGGAAACTACCAAGTTGTATGTAACTGCATTCACATTTTTTTGTATATTTTTCTCTCATATTTTTAGAAGTTATCAAAATTCTGAAGGAGAAAACCTTGTTTTAATTAAAGCTTTCTTCTTGCCCAGGTCCTCCTTACATGTTTATTTTCATATTTGTCTCCTTAGAGAGATGCAGAAGTAATAGAAAAGAGATTTCTCAAATACTGTTTAAAACATACAGCCTATTATCAAAGCTACTATCAAAAGGCCACTACTGAATGACTTGATTGTGAAAATTGAAGCAACTTAGCAAACATAGAGATTATTTGAATGCCTTACAATGTCCCAGGATGAAATTACCCCCAAATCCCAATTTCTTTAATAAGCTACAATAATTTGATCTACTATTCATCTGATGCATGATGAATAGAGAAAAGTCATTTCATTTTCATCTTCTGAGTTGTCAGTGGTTTTAACAGAGAATTTAATTATGTTGCTTATGGAATAATATAGCCAATCAATTAATAAATATCAATAACAATTAAAAATAACAATCTAAACATTTTTAAATTAAGGGTAATAATTGACTAATTAAATAAATTAACAAAGTATTTACTGTGTACAGCTAGACACAAACTGGAATATAACAAAAATATATTTGTCTTTCCCATTCCCTTAATCTTAGTACAACCTCTAGTGACAGAAATATTTCTGCCAACCTCTTCCTGATCCTCAGATCTTTTATTCTATCTCCTTTAAATCAACCTGTATGTCAAATGACTATATCCTGACCCATATGAGACTCCTCTGACAAAGGATAACACCTTGCTTCTTTCTCCATACACAGTACGTCTACTGTTTCTATCATTATAGGGTACATTTCATTACTCATTATGATCAATGCTTCCAAACCTGCTCACTCTCACTCAGATCAGGCCTCTGTCCCCTTCTAAATACACTCACCTTCGTTATCTCTAGCTCCATGAGCTACTTCAATCATCTTCATCAGTCCACCCTAGTCTCTGTTGACCTCCTCCTTTATAATTCTACATGAGCATTCTTCAAAAAGAGAACAGGAATGCTTGAGAGTACATAACAATTTTCTTTCAAAGGATACACAACCAAGAATGGTTTTAAGGGAATTATTTTCTAGATCCTTACCCTCCATTTATGGTTTTTTTTTACAAAATTGATCATCTGAGAATGTTTTTAGGTAGAGGACATCATGACAGTTCTCCTTCCCCACGTCATTTTTCTTAATTTTTCATTTGTCCTTTTCTCACATAAATAGATACATATATGCATACATAGACAAGTAGATACATAAATAAAATCTCTCTCATCCAAATTTTACTGTATTGCAATGCCTTGAGATATTAAAAACCTCCAGGGCCCCAAAGAAAAAAATTCAAAAATAGGTACTAAACCCTCCTTTAATCAAGACTTCATAAATCTTTGCTAGGCCTCATGCTTTTCTTTGTCTTATATTTCTGTTAAGCACCAAGTGTGGCATAGAAACAGGAAGTTTTTACATCCCTCTGCAGGGATGTAATGGATTTAGATGTTTTACACAGGGCAGCAAAGGGAGTGATAATGAGTTTAAGGACTTCATCTCTTTCATTATTCAATTATTTACCAAAAAAATAAAAATAAAGTAAAATGCATTGCTGTTAAAGGAGTGCCATAGAGAACAAAGCACAGAGTATATGGGGGAGGAGATATTGAGACCAGTAGGAACTGTTTTCATCTAGGCAAAGCTCTTTGACTTGTCTCTATCTTAAAATTAGAATTAAGAAGTGAGATGTCAGGGAGTGTGTTAACACTTATTTGAAATGATAAATGAGGTCAGATTTGTCTGAGAAAGTAAGACTAATTTACTAATTGGTATAATAAAAACTGGCCTTGCCTACTTGGTTAGATGACAGATATGTCCCATAATTTGAATGAGTTAAATCTGTATTTCCAAAGTTTTGATGAAAAAATAATTAAAGCATGTGATACAATAAACTCAATTTACAAAATAATTAATGTATTAGCAAAGGTATATTGAAATTAACAATGTTCCAATGTTCCCAACAATTTCTGAGTGTACCGGTTGTTTTCAAAAAGTGCCTCTAAATGGAAGAGAAACAGGAACAGTTAGTAGTCATTTGATAAGCTTCAGTGAAATGTTTTTGTTATCATCACCAGAAATTCAGAAATTAAACAAATATAAAGGCAATTTTTACAAATTCTTCCCCAATTCATTGCTCTCAATAAAACTGAAGAAGAACCTTTCATGATGACAGATTAGTGATATATTACTTTGGTTTTTGGTACTCAACTCAGAATGAATTTAAATAATTGTGAGAAATTGTTATTAAAAATTAACAAGTTTATTTTATTCCAATTTAGGCTTCCCGGTCCATTACATGCTTATATCCACAGTGGAAATAAAACTGATATTGAATCATCTTTTATTCAATTATCCACTCCCCCTCCACAAGAAAAGGCTATTCATCTGATTTTAAAATGCACTTCTGGTAAAATGTATTCTAAGTTTGATAATTTTATATCAAATCTATAATATATCCCCATATTGCTCACTCATACTAAGAATAACTAAAAACCCTAAGGGTAACTTGATCTTGAAGGAAAAATTTTAAGACTTAGAGCATTATGGTTACAAAATAATCATAATTTTCATTTCAATTGGGGTAAAATTTTATAAAGAATATTGAATAGAAATATAGGTTCAAGGAATAAGAGAAATGACAGAAAAATTGAATTAAAGAGAAGCTTATGTATTAATTTTCTTTTAACTTTTAACCTAATTATAACATTTATTCAGCATATAGTCAGCAAAATATAAAAATCTTCAGTGTAACTCAAATTTTCACAAAATGAACATGTAAAACAGCACACAGATTAAGAATAAGAACATCAATAATACCCCGTTAAAAACCTGGGATGGCACCAGTTTCTTCCCCCATAGGTAGCCACTATCCTTGTTTCCAAAATCCTACTTAAGATGTGTTTTTTAAAAACGTTATATATTTGCCCAGCTGGTGTGATTCAGTGGTTGAGCATCCACCCATGAAGCAAGGAAACTATGGTTCAATTCCTGCTCAGGGCACATACCTGGGTTGCAAGCTCAGTCCCCAGTAGGGGGTGTGCAGGAGGCAGCCAATCAATTATTCTCATCATTTATGTTTCTAGCTCTCTCTCCCTCTCCCTTTCTCTCTCTGAAATCAATGAAAACATATTTAAATACTAATAGTAATATAATTTTATATAAACTAAAAAACAGAATATGGTGTTTAATCATCTTTTACTCAGAATTATGTTTGTGAAGTTCATCCACATTAACATATTGTATAAGTGCATTATAATGGATATAGTACATTTATTTTATAGTTTGTGAGAACTACATATCAAATATATTTAAATATGTTAAGCTATTAATTTTACAGTTTGCAAGAAACTACATATTTGAAAGTAATTAAACATGTGAAGAGCCCTGACCGGTTTCGCTCAGTGGATAGAGCGTCGGCCTGTGGACTCAAGGGTTCCAGGTTCGATTCTGGTCAAGGGCATGTACCTTGGCTTCCGGCACATCCCCAGTGGGGGGCATGCAGAAGGCAGCTGATTGTTGTTTCTCTCTCATCGATGTTTCTGACTCTATCCTTCTCCCTTTCTCTCTGTAAAAAATTAATGAAATATATTTTTTTAAAAAGTTGGATTCAAATTCAAAATTATGTAAGATTAGTTATTTAAAGTTCATGGGCCTCAATTTTACCATAGGTGAAATGGGAAGAAAATACTGTTTTTCTCATAGAGTTGCTGTAAGATTACCTATAGAAAGCACAGTTCCTGACATATAAAAACCAGGCATTGTTGTGGTTGTTATAATTGCCTTCCAACTTTAATAAAACCTTTTCCAAAATCTTTCTGCTTACTGACTTCCAACATTAGTTGCATAGTTATGATTAACTAAAACATAAACGAACATGACCCTCCCATGCTTAAAGTAACTTTGTTCTAGCTTCTTATCACTTAAACTATGTGGTCCAACCACTCCAGCATGACTTGCAATGGCAACCTGGAGCAGACGCGCCTACTTCCTCTGTCATTTAGGACTACAAATGCCTCTTTCACTGGACCATTCAGGAAAAAATAACTAGAAAATATAGAAGATAGAAAGGGGTGGGGAGAAAAGCCTAGTTTACATATGCAAAGCACTTAGCATAAAGTAGGTGTAGAACAAATGGTAGTTACTTGGAAAGAAAGTGAGGGAAAAGGATTGAGAGGAAAGATTATCACAATTAGATTATGTAGGTGCTAGAAGGGTACCTGTTAAGATTACAGATCTATATCTTAGTTGGTCTTGATACTCACTTCTTAGCCCAGATGTCGAGAAGTGGCACAAGTACAATATGGAGGATGTATGATTTTGTCCCACATTGAAGATGAGAAAACTGCAGTCTTCAGAGGTTAAGTAATTTGCCCAAAGATTTACGATGAATTGGTGATAGATTCTCATGTTGACCTGTCTGACTCTAAGGCTGTTTTTGTTTCAGTTTGGTTTTGCTTTCTTCATTGCCTCTCTGAAATATTCTAATTTTGATGTGCTGTCTATCTCAGATATGCTCCACTCATAGAAAGAAACAATGTTCAATTTTAGGCTCTCTGAGCCTCAGGGTCTAGCCTGTAAAATTGAGCTAATAACAATAATAATTGCCTTTTAAATTAGTTAATACACATGAAGTGCCTAGAGTAGAATTAAATAAGTGTTACCATTCTTATTTTTCAAATTTAAACTATTGATTCATTGAATTTTTTATTTAAATAGAGTATCAGTGTATGAGGCTTTGTTCAATATAGATCAGATATCTCAGGGGTGTTATACCTTCCACTTAAAGTAAATATCAAGATTCTGATATAACCTTAACCTAATCATTACCGTAGGTTATTATATTCCTGTGCACTAAACCCCAATAACAGGTGCTAAATAAATACTAATTCAAAAATTAGTAAGATCCATGCTCTTGAAAAGCTTGCAACAAACCTGTGAAATTGGCATACAACTAAAAAAAAATTTAGCCATGCTTTTCAAGGTACAGCTCTATTTTCATCAAATAAACTTGCCATAGTGTCCTAGTTTTAAAAACTCAACTTCTTCCTGTAGTTCTTAAAAATAATGACACTAGCTGGAAATATGAATATTTTCTATGGCTACTGCTTAAGAAGTAATATTTTGTATTATTATATCTTAAGATCTATAATGCTCCATAGTTTACAATATATTTTTACATTTATTATTGCCTTTAATTTTTCTCATGAATATGTGTTTTACCAGGCATATTATAAATATAAGTGCTGTCATTTATATTCCTGGCAAGGTGAAAATGAATGGTCCACTTCAAAGGATAATTTAAGTCATCCTTTAT